>JAXDDX010000059.1:1980000-2032500 GCA_034670405.1 Hoplostethus atlanticus
AGAGATTTTACTGAAGGAGGGAAAGGAGATGGGGGAGAAAAAAAGGCTCCAACCCAGATGAAAGACAGGGATGAGTGGGTCCCGCTGTCGCTCGGGGTCCGGAGGGTTCGGGGATGATTGTGTTCTTAAAGGTGATATTATTGACAGTTGCTTTGTATGTGTGTCAGTGTGTGTGTGTGTGTGTGTGTGTGTGTGTGTGTGTGATGCTCAAAGCGAGAAAGAAAAAGTTTGACTGTCTGTGCATGTTGATGCGCGCCTAACTAGCTTAGCTCCAAACTCGGGGAAGATAGGGCACTGCGGCATCTCTATTTCTGAAAAATGAAAGCTGGAGACCAAAGGTTTTTTGTCTGGAGAGAGGAGCCCGGGCCTCGCTGCCTCCTCCTCCCCCCTCCTCCCCCTCCTCCCCCTCCTCCAACTCCTCCAAATAAATAAGAATTTTTGATTACAGTAATCAGGGCCATTAATAATGTAGACGCTGTGATGATGCAGAGGAGATGAAAGATGGCTCTTCTCAACCTTTCTGTGTTAGGCGCGAGGGGAGATAGCTGCTAGCTAGCCACACACACACACACACACACACGCACACACACACACATACATACATACATACACACAGACACACACAAGTTCTCAGCGTCTGTGGAGACTTTGAGACCCAAAACACAACTAAAAGAGATATAAAGTTTTAGGGCTATTTTCAACCGGCTCCCAATTATATTTGGTACAACAGTCCCGACTAGTTTCGCTGTTCCGAACGAGGGTTACTTTTGGGTCATTGTGAGAGTTGTTGATAGGCATTTTGTATAAGGGGAGCCACAATGAGTAGCTCTTTATTTTTATTTTATTTCAGGCGGAAGATTGGAGGTAGAGTTGTGAATTGGATTTGCAGCATCTGATTGTTCTCTTTAGCACTTTTTGAATGCTCCCTCTTGCGCACCCCGTCTTTCACACACACACACACACACACACACACACAACACACACATGCACACCAGGCACACTAAATCAGAACACATTACCTTACCTTCCCCTCTCTCCCTTCCCCTCTCTCTTACACACACACACACACACAGTCACTCACACACACACTCACTCACAGACACTCCACACAGCGCGTATACCTCTCCTTCCCTGAGGGTGAGTTGGCAGCGGCCCAGCAGTGGGGAGAGAATGCATAAAGAGCTATTGTGGCTGTTGTCGTTAATCAGGCCCGTATGCTTTCTGACAGCAGCATGTGAGGAAGGAAGCCTGTCTCTCCTATAGCCATACACTCCCTCTCCTCCATTAGCTTATACCAGCCAGACAGGCAGTCTCCAGTTACAAAATGCTAAAGCATAATGGCACACAATATCGAAAGAGAGAGAGACAGAGGGGCGGGGGGGCATGGGAATGGGGCAGATAGCACCAGGGTGGTATAAACTGGATGCTCCTCTGCCCCACCGCTGCCCTGAAATTCATGTTCGTGCCAAGCTGTGGGTGGGTGGGTCATATACCTGGGGTTTAAGGATGAAGCTGTGTGTGTGTGTGTGTGTGTGTGTGCGTGCATGTTGGGGTGTGTGTGTTGAAGTGTGTGCCAATGATTCTGTCTGTCTGTATGTGTCGGCCTCTCTCTGTCTGTCTGTTTACCCATGAGTCAGCGTATCGATGAGCGTTTACGTCCGCCGGGCGCGTGGACATGGGCGTGCACGTGCGTTTCCGTGCACGTGCGTGGCCGTGCAAAAAAGCTTACATGTGAGTGAGTGTGTGTTCCCCAGAGATCCACAGAGACCGTGTCAACGACTGGGTCTCCTACAGGTGTAAGCCCCGAACATCTGGCTGGCACATTTCAAAAGCTCAGAAAGGGAGGAGGGGTGGGGCAAAGCCACGGCGGAGGGCTGTACCACAGTCATTAAACAGCAGGGGGGGAAGAGGAGGACTGCACCACTACAGCATACACCTGCTCCTTGCACGTCTGTCTGCCCACAAAGGTATGTGCATGCAATGCAGTGGCCACCCATAGAAAGGGACAACAAGACCAAAAAGGAGACATCTGGAGCCAGTTTTCACTCTGGAGGACCGCAAGGGTTCATCAGGAGAAGGAGAATACCACCCAGGTCAGGAATCCAGATATTATCCTCATGGCCTTCGCCAAAACGTGATGGTGACATAAACAACTCATTCAAAGCAAGAAGTCAGAGAACGAAGAGTGAAATGTGATGTTGACTTTGTGGACCCATTTGTTGTTTGTCTAAACCTCAAATGAGCTTTGATGAACTTTGAATGAACTGTTCCACGTCCCCCCAAAATGCAGAAAATCATTCAGAAAATCATTCAGGGTACTGTCAGGTTCACCTGCCCTTCGCAATTCATTCTCCAGAAGAGAGGTGAACTTGTGTTGTGGCTGTGGGGGACAGGAATCAGTGTTCACTAATTCAGATTGGACCGCCCCAGGGCGTAGCAAAGACATATGTCAAATTTAGTTGAAAGACTGAGGTGTTCTCCTGTAAAGGCCCCGGTGTGTGACGGTGTATCTTCTGACAAGGTGTTGCCGAGAGCGGGAGTGAATTCATTCGGTCCTCTTTAAAAAAGGGTTTTATTAAGGTTTTGTGAAGCCTTTAGTGAGCGTTCACAAATCCTTCATAAGCAGATGATCGCTATAGGAGGGTGTAATAAAAGATGATCATTGCTGGCAGTTAGCGTCAAATGACCATATGAATGCAGAATCATCGTTCCACCACATACTGCCTACAGCATCTGGAGCTATACAGTAATGTACATTTACAGTATATATGAAGTTTTTGAAGGCATTATGAAGACGCGGTGATACGGTGATGTAACTAATGTACTTATTGCATTATGTAGAGGCCAGTAGCTAGTTAGTAGTATCCCTACGTCATCTCCAGTAGGGATTAATCCACTGAACACATACCCAGCGTGGAATTCACACATGGACGATGGCGCAGTGCCAGATTTCACTTACATGTCAGCACATATCAGCTGGAGTTAACCACACACACAGTGTACGTGATTCACATGCCACAGTGGAGAATTAGGCTCGGAGCGAGGATTCTCAATGGGGTCCGCAGCATCGGTCACATCACTTTCAATCGAATCTGGGTGAGTCGGATGGAGAGGGTGCTGCATGGCTGGACTCTCAATGCTCGCTCTGTTCGATCTCACATCGAGCCCACGCGGGTTCATCTCAAAGTCGGTTCTAATTCATCTCAACGCCCGCCCCGGATTTGGCTCAGAGTTGCTTCAATTCTGATTCGAACTGATTCAGACTGGACTTCCGCTCAGTTTACCGTCTGTTTTTTCATTCGACAGCGAGTCGCGTTGTCCGACTGTGGCTTCACTCCGCCGCGACTCAGCAGGAACGCGCCGGTCCAATCTACCCCAGTCGCAAGCCTGTGAGTCGTGTAGCATGTCATCTGATGCCCGCTGAGCCTGCAGATGCCAGGGCGGCTACCTCTGTTGTCGGATAGGGCCCAGGTCACGCCCCCTCCCTGCCTCCCTCTCTCTCTCTCTCTCTCTCCCCCACTCTCTCTCTTTCTCTCACTTTTTTCTCTCCATCCCTTTCTCCTTCAATCTCTCTCTTCCTCCCACTCTCTCTTTTTTCCTGCCCATCTCTGCCCCTCTCTCTCTTTTTCTCACTCTTTCTTCCTCACTCTCTTTCTCTCTCTCTCCCTTTTTCCACTCCTCTGCACTGACACGTTAGTCAAATCTGCCCATTACGCGCTCCGCTGGACATGCATCGCTTTTTATATCTGGCATAAAGCAGTCAATGACACTGAAAAAAAAGAAGAGTGCACCAAAAAAAAAACGCTTACCCTCCACACAGAGAGGGGGTCTCACAGTTTGGTAGCCTGTACGTGTTGGCATCGGAGTCATCGGTGTCATGGCTTATTTTTCTGAAGGCTTCGTACAGGGTAAGACAGAAGGCTTGTTACTGTAATTACACTCAACAGTGCGGCCTGTCATTGGACACGGGAGACAGGAGGACATGTCTCAGCAAGAGCAGCCCGGCACTGTTTTACACAGATGAAATAGTAGTAGTGCTCCAGCAATATACACAAATACAATATACACTAACGGCAAGGCCTGAAGTTGTACGAGTTTCTGACGTGGCGGTTTTGTCTGCAAGACCAAATCCAGGATTGTGGATTGTCAAATCGAGTTGAACACAAACTAAGGTGAGTTTGTAAACATATTAGAGGTCACAGATGCAAATAAAGTCCATTTAAATTAAGGTTGTGATGATCTAATCCACTACGGTGAGTCTTCCTACCACTGAATTCATAAAGGCCCCATTAAGTCACAGCACACACCTATTGAATGCTCAATAAGCTCATTTTAATGCCAAGAAGTAAGTCCAACAATACGGCTGCAACGTTCTGTTTTGTTTTTTGCCAGGAAGTCAATGGTTGAAATGACTGGAGGCGTAAAAGCAATTCCAGTCCACATGCACAGTGTTGCAACTTTTTCTGAAATATAGGGCTTTGGCCGTGGCTAGTTGCCTGTGATGGGAGTGAGCTGTGAAGACTATAATCAGTGTCAGCTCACACAGCCAGACCTGACACCACACACTGTGAGACGCAATCTCTCTCTCTCTCTCTCTCACACACACACACACTCACGCTCACACTCACACTCACACTCACACTCACACTCACACACACACACACTGATGCAAGGTGCCATTACAGTGAATGACCAAGCACACAGGCATCGGGGGGGGGATGGGCAAAGAGATTGTCACTCCACATTCAGTGTGTCGAGTGTGTATTGCTCTCACAAACAAGAGGATGGCAGGACCAATGTCTATCTGTGTGACAGCGAATGTGATTCCCGGTGAAATGTGTGTGTGTGTGTGTGTGTGTGTGTGTGTGTGTGTGTGTGTGTGTGTGCGTGCATACTTATGTGCATTCCTTGCCTTTTATCTGGGTATAGCCTCAGAGCAATTCACAGCCTGTCACTCACTCTCTAGGACTGGCAGTGAGAGGGAGGGGGAGAAAGAGAGGGGGAAAAGAGAAAGAGAGAGAGAGAGAGAGGCAGTAGGAGAGGGAGGGAGAGTGAGAGAGAGAGGGAGAGGCTGCTTGCTCCCTTGGGTGCATGGGTTGGGGCAGCCCGCGGGCACAGTTGGCATGCAGCTGGGCACACTGTCGCTCAGTCCCTACGGCAGGCTGTGTGCCAGCACTGCCTTCCCTCGGAGAGCAGAGGTCGAAGGGAAAGAGGAATGTGTGTGTGTGTGTGTGTGTGTGTGTGTGTGTGTGCGGTGCTGCCTGCATCAAAAATGCCAACACTGCTCCGCATGTCTGTTAATGGGCTCGTTGCTCAGTCCCATTGTTGCAGAGGGACCATTTGCAGTCACACTTGCATAATGATAATAATAGGGTGAGTTGGAGTAGGTGTGGGTTTGCGTGTGTGTGTGTTTACATGTGTGTGTGTGTGTGTGTGCTGTCCTCCTTCCCTCCCTCTATCCATCTGTCCATCGCTGACTCCCTTGCTCTCCATATCTCACCCTGCATTTAGACTGATCTGCCTCCTCAACCGACCACCCCTTCCTGTCCTCCTCCCCTCCACCCTGCTCCAGCCCTGTCCTGCGCCCCTCTACCCCCAGCGCCCCCCCCAACATGCCCTGCTATGACCCCCCTGTGGGCACACCGCAAATGCCTAGGCATCGCCTGCTTTAGCCCGCTCCATGTACAAGAGGCGCTGATTGCATCACACACATGGCCCGTCCTACCAAACCAACACCCCACCAACCCATCATTAGCTCCACACATGCCACATAGTTCATTTTTTTCCCCTCCCTCCCTTCTTCTAATTTTACAGGGCTGGGATCATTTTACACCCAGGTTTTTTTTTTTGTTTTTTTTTCACCAAACCATAGCGTGGTTTGTGTCTGCAATGCATTTTACAGAGGCAAAGGAGAGAGAGACAGAAAGGGAGAGAGGGAGCCCTCCTGGTGTCAGGCCATTTACAACTCTTCCCAAACATTGTACCATAGGAAGTAAGGTATAAGAAAGTTGGATATGATGCAGTAAAATATTACTACACTTACAGGTGTCTTTTATTTATGTTTGCAAGGACTAAAGCCTTCTGTCAAGATGCCCAGTCTCAAGGCAACAGGTCCTGTGAATGCCAGCAAGACACAAGCCAGTGCAAGTGATCCTGCTTATTCCAAATGACACTCTTGAATCAGACAAACGACGGCACTTGAGGTTTTGTATCCACCGGGTTACCTGACTCGACCTGTTAGCTCACATGTTTTCGCGAGGCGTTCATTCTGGGTATGTATGCGGGGGCCCATATCATTCGAGCATCTGTGCGCACATATGTGTGTCTTTAAATCTGGAGAAATATGTGTCTGCCATGCCACATACCTGCCATCTGACAAACCACATTCCTACCATAGCCTGGCAATTAAAAGCCTTTACCTCCAAATTCCCACCACATAGCCTAGCCCAGCAGTGAACCGAGAGCACAGAAAGCCCATTAAAACAGGACGCTCATGCCAGCGTCTTAATTGAAACACATGTAAGCCATTAAGAGTACACTTTGAATTCTTCTCTGTGAGCTAAAGTGGGAAACGAGACGGGGAACGCGACGTAGCTCGGAGAGAAAAGTTGGGATTTTCATCTCACTTTAAAAAACTTCAAAGTCAGAAAGAGACGGAAAGAGAAAGAGAGAAAGAGAAAGAGAAAGAGAGACAGAGAAAGAGAAAGAGAAAGAGACAGAGACAGAAACAGAGAGAGAGACAGACAGAACAGAGAGAGACAGAAAAGAGAAGAGAAGAGAAAGAGAGAGAGAGAGAGAGAGAAAGACATTAACTAGGGGCTTTGATCAGCAGGTTAGAGATGATGACAGTATTGGGGGTGTTTGAACAGTGCATCCACGCTCACACTGGGTCTTTCCGTCACCGAAACCCCCCTCCTCATTACTCAGATGGTTTGGCCGGGGGTTCTTTGAATCGGGTGCCTATGGCAACAGCCCGGCTGGCGGCCAGAGCAACACTCTTTCCTGATGCTGTTTGGAAGAGGCAGGGATCACACAAGGCCACTTCTGAGCACTGGCTCTCTGAGAGGGCTTTGAGTCCATCTTTCTCTGCCTGTGACGCTGTCTGTCTGTCTGCCTGCCTGTCTGTCTGCCTGCGTGCCTCTCCCTGTCTCTCTCTCCCTGACTCGCTACCCCTGTCATTTCAATTTGATTCATTATGCTTTGGTCGGAATGTGTGTGTGTGTGTGTGTGTGTGTGTGTACGCGTCTATCATCTGTTTTTTTAAGAATTCATGAGTAATCAAATGACATTCAAATAAATACATTGTCTCTCACATTGTCTTTTTGTTCTCATGCTTGCTGACTCACCATACTGTCCTCGTTCTCTCCTCTGTGGTTCTATGTCTCTCGTTCTCGCTCGCTTTTTCAATTTCTGATTCTCAGTTCTCCCACTCTCTCTCTCTCTCTCTCTCTCTCTCTCTCTCTCTCTCTCTCTCTCTCTCTCTCTCTCTCTCTCTCTCTCTCTCTCTCTCTCTCTCTCTCTCTCTCTCTCTCTCTCTCTCTCTCTCTGCCTCCCTCCACTGTAGTCTGTTACGGGTCTTTTACAGTTTTTCTCAATTCTTTGGCACAATTCTCAAATGATAATGAATATTTTCAAAACAATATGTGCCAACCTCCAGACCACTGGGCGCTTGTTCACAACATATTTGTATTTCTCTTTTAAAGAAATCGCAAATGTTTTAGCACATCTATGCGGATGTGTAAGTACAATTGTCTACAATTGTACAATTACCAATTGAATATATCTTGCTGATCAAAACTGAGTATGTTGCTTCTCAGTTCAATAGTTTTACTCTCCAAAACATGTATGAATTCTTTCATTGTGTAAATCATCACATGCACAATAGTCCATTCAATTGTCCAAATCTGTCAGGCATATACACCATGAACATCATTACAGTAATATGGATTTTTTTCTAACAGCCGTTAAATTGGTAAATTGCCTGTCAGGTGAAACTTGAACTTCATTAACGAATGGGGAGTTTCTCACATCTTACATCAACCAATCACACATCATGTCAAGTTAGCTGACAGGTGCTATCCATGAAGATGGATATTGTCAAACATATTGATAGAGCTTGACCACAACAGAATCAACACAATTTCTGAACATGGAGGAACCTGGCCAGGTAAATAATGAACAGGGGCTCGAGGAACGGGAAGAGGAGTAAGGATCCGTGATGGTGTAGTAGTGAAGGGAAGACAGCAGAATAGAGGAAGAGGCAGAAGAGTACAAAGACATAGAGCTGTCCCAGTCCCAGATGAAATACGGGCCACAACTGTGGACCATGTAATCAACCATGGCCTTACAATGGCAGAGACTGGTGCAGCTTAATGTTCAATCATCCAAAGATTCAGCAGAGAAAACAGGAACATACTCAGTCAATACTGGAACTATTCATGTTACAGTATTCGAGTTATAGCAATACAGTAGACTTAAAGTAAAAACAATACAGTAGAATAAAAGTTAGAATAAAAGTCAATGCATTTACTCCTCAACAAGAGCAAGAGATCTGCAACATGGTGGTGGCATATAATGCTCTTACACTGAGAGAGATCCAGAGTGCAACCTGGAGGACAATGGCATCTTTCAGAATATCAACTCTGTCAGCATCTCTACAATAGAGTGTTGAAAAGACATCAGATGACCATGAAACAACTCTACAAGGTACCATTTGAGAGAAACTGTGACAGGGTGAAGGAGCTGCGGTACCAGTATGTACAGGCAGGTATGTAAAGCAGTGGTGTGCACTACACCTAGTATATTGTACAGTGGTGGTACAGTGGGTTTTCCTTTCATTATGGCCTGTACAGTATATAGACCTGTATATACTTATTGAAGTTGCAGAGAAGAACACAGAACATTTTTACTTTTCTGTAACTATGATTCTACAGTAAAACTGATTTGATATGTTGTTTATTGTATTATAGAGAATAATGGAGCTGGAAGGAAGTGAAACCCCTCACACCCTTGTGTTGGATGAGGCTGGTTTCAATCTGGCCAAAGGCAGGAGACGTGGCCGAAATGTCATAGGCCACCGAGCCATGTGGATGTGCCGGGCCAACACAACACTGGGCAATATCACTATGTGTGCTGCAATATCTGAGAATGGTGTGAGTACACATATTCCCAATATTGGCCCATACAACACCCAGAAACTCCTGACGTTCTTGTACACCCTCTACAGAGATCTTATCCCTGAGAATGAGAGCGGTTTGGTAAGGGTTAGGGTTACATTTTGTAATTGTGTGGGATAATGTAAGCTTGCTGCTGGTGTTCCTTCCACCATGTTCTCCATTCCTGAATCCAATTGAGGAATTCTTGTCTGCATGGAGGTGGAAGGTGTATGATCGTCGGTCTCAAGACCAAATGTCTCTGCTTGCTGCAATGGATGCTGCTTGTGATGACATCACAGCAGAACATTGCAAGGGGATGGTTGCGGCATGCAAGAAGATTTCCTCCCCCCCCCCATTGCATCGCAAGGAAAAATATCAGGCGTGATGCCGATGAAAATCTGTGGCCAGACAGGAGAGACAGGACATCCAGTGAGGAGCCTTTAGTGTAGCACTCCAGCTTTACTGTGTTACAGTGTTAGGCTATACATAATTTTCCCTTTTTTTTTGTATTGATGTATTTTTGTATTATATTGTGCTGTGTGAGTTTTCTGTTCACTGTGGTGTCAGGACAGTTACTAAATAAAAATACAGTGACAATATACATGGAAATGTGAGTGCAATGTGTAATGTAAAAGCTTGTACTGTTGACATCTGAATAGCATTCAGTTAGCTAGACAAAAATAACACAGTACAGTAGTAGTACAGTGAACATTCAGTGTCAATGGAAAAAATAGGACAAGACTGAAATGTGGATATGAGGAACATTTCCAGGGTCCACTGTCATACTGAACAAACATCTCAACATTTTGACCACCATTGTTTACACAATGCCAAAGGAACTTGCCATTTTATATGGGACAACAACTTTGTTTTGAAGCATGAGTTAAATGTTTTCGGTGAGTTATGACCTTTTGCAGAGCTATGGTGTTGTGCTGTACCATATAAGCTGTTTTGACAAATGCAGCTAGAGCTTTGAGACTGTTAATACTGTTTCAAGAAATGAGCCAAACCAATTGAGAAAAACTGTAATGGGTAGATGGGTAGATAGATAATATCGTTGTAACCCTGACCTGTGAGTGTTTGTCTTTCAGTGTGTGTCCTCTAGAAGGTTCTGTGGAGACACACACACACGTTTTATGGGCTATTTCGAAAGTTTTCCTCATCCTCTTTGCTGTGCTTCTGCCTTTTCTTCTGTTATTCGTTTGATGCCACTGACGGTTGTGTATTCTTTCTCTTTCCTCTCTTATTGACAAATCCCTCACGCACTCTCTTTGAACAGGTGCACACACAAGGACACACAAGGCTTTTCTCTCCCACCCATCTCTTCTTCCCTTCCATCTATCCTTTCCTAGCTCCCCTCACTTTTCCCTCCCTATCAGCCCTTCCCCATCTCTCTTTCCTTCCTTCCCCCCTCATCCCTCTCTCAACCTCCCCATATTCTTGTCTCTCTCCATTACTGGTAAAATGCTCCTATTCCTCCCTACATCCACACCTCTCTCCCTTACCTCCTGTTTCCCCTTCCCCTTCCTAGCTCCTCCCTCCCTGTATATTGCTTGGCCTGTAGCAAAGTGCTGTGGGCTAGTTGACACACCCCATCCCGTTACAGCATGGACACAACCAGCACATGGCCTCAGTCACACTGACCGCTGACTCAACTCTCTCTCTCTCTCTCTCTCTCTCTCTCTCTTCTCTCTCTCTCTCTCTCTCTCTGCACTCTGTGACCCCTTTACACAAGGTGCCAAGAGGGCACACCAAGAGAAATATCCAAGATCAAGGTTTTTGCGGGCTGTGTAGATTCGAATCGCTTGTGTGTTGTGTGTGTGTGTGTACATGTATATGTGTGTGTGCATATGTGTGTTTCTGCAGCTATACGTATAGTATCTATGAAATGGTTACACAGCTACAGTATAAGTCTACAGTAGGCCTGTGGTGGGTAGGCATAGTACGAATCAAGTGCATAACGTTTTGTAAGTACAACTGAGCACGTTACACTCATACAACTGAGACAGACAATAACCAGACAGGCAGGCAGGCAGGGAAATGGACAGACTGAGACAGGACAGACAGAAAGAGGCGGGAATGAGAGAGAGATAGAATGAGGAAGTAGATGTCAACTGCCCAATGACAGCAGACGGGTAATTGTACAGTGGTTGGATTCTTTTGGAGGGGTGTATGTGTGTGTGTGCACACATGCACTCGTGTTTGCATACGTGCATGTGTGTGTGTGTGTGTATGTGTGTGTGCATGTGTGTGTGTGTGTGTATTGCGGCCCCAGGCAGACACATGGGAGCCTGAGGAGCAGTGAATATTACAGAGGAGTGGACCACAAGAGGGACCAGGCCTCTAGCCAACAGACAGGCCCCACTCATAAATCCTCCCCTGACGCCTCTCTCTCTCTCTCTCCATCTCCTTCTCTCTCTCTGTCTCTCTCTCTCTTTTTGTCTTTCTCTCTTCCTCTGTGTCTCTGTCTGTCTCACTTACTGTCTGTACTTTTCACTGTGCATGTATCTCTCTCCCTGTTGGGCTGTAAACTACATGTGAAAAGGACGGTTTCACATGTAGTTTAGAGCCCAACAGGGAGAGAGATATGTTCAAAAGCATGTGTCTATAATGTGATTTTTTTTTTACATGTAAAAAAACACAAACATTGTACATGTTGAAATTCCCCAGGGCATCCTGGTGGCTCAGTTGACTGCAACACAGCATGTAACTGCAGCATTGGGTGTCGAACCTCGGACCTTGGCATCCCCCTCTCTCTCCCATTTTTCCTTTCTCTCTCTACTGTGAGCTACCTAATAAAACAGAAATGCCATATAAATAATATTTGTATAATAATAATATATAATATTTTACATTAACCTGAATTTTCATGGCATTTCGGACATGTCACATGTAGAAACTTCCTTTTCATGTGAGTTTTTTTATAAGGGCACCTCTGTCTGTCTCCATCTCTGTCTCTCTCCGTTGACTGTCTCACTTTCTCTGTCCCCCATCTATCTGTCTGTCTCTATTCCTCTGTCACCCTTTCTCTGTTTCTGACTGAAAGTAATAATCTGAGATTTTCATATAAATATGAAATATATGAAGTGAAGTTTTGTTCCTCTCCAAAGTTTACTGATATGACACAATAGTGATCCAACCTATAGAGGCTTTGTAGTTGCGTCACGGCTGTCACCCTCATAGAGGTCCATTGGAGAATTGGCTGGAGATAAGAGAGATGCTTGAAAATGATTGTTGTGGCTTGGGTGTAGAGCCATTCAGTCACGTTACACGTTAAAGTGTCTGATGAGATAGACTTTTTTCCAAATTTAGGTTCCCGTGACAGTAAACTGCCTCGTCTTTGGACCTAGCCCCTTTGGTCCTGTCTCAACTCCAAAGCGCTACAAGTTGTAGCTTGAGAAAAGTAAGCTCAGTTAACCTAAAAAACAGTTGGTTTTTGGCTTTTTAGCTAACTAACTAGCCAGTAAACTAATTCAGCAAAGTCACCAATGTTAATGTTAACATGCAACTAGTAGCAACTACAACTAGTTTCTACTACTGTAGATTTGTTAGCCAGTGTGCAAATCAGATGTGGTTCCAACAAAACGGTGGTTAGGTAACCAGATACTGTGGTTAGCTAGCTAACAAGCTGACATAATCTGAACACAAAATCAGTGATCATTTATCACCATGTCTATCTTGGCACGTGAGCAGTGCTGGAGCAGGGGTTAAGTGGGGAGTGAAATGGTCATATATTACCCAAGTGTGGAGCACATACTGTATGTATATAAAGGTTTGAGATATTGCCACTCCGATCCGCTCCATTTTGCTGCAGTGCCACTCATGTCTCTGCACGCCATGAGCCCTATGCCTCCTGCAGGTTAGCACATTGCCCCCCACTTCCTCTATTGGTGCTGGAGTGCACCTTGCACCTCCAATAGATGCACACAACACAGTGTGTGAGCAGAGGGCTGTAGGGAGCACATGACAAGGTACGCAACCATTCATTTTTTCAATAAGTCAGTGAGGTCGGTATAGATAATGGAGTAAATATAGGCTTTTTGGACTCAGTGCAATCGTTCAGCTACAGAACTGTTTTGAGAGTTTGTATTGCCATTTCTCTCCCTTTTGGAAACAACCAGAGCGCATTCATTTCAACTGTTAGGGAGAAGGCTGAGACGTTATGGGTGGCCACTTGGTGTTTGGTGGCCATATGAACTTGCATGGAGTTTTGACTGACATGGGGTGAGCAGAAAGATGACAGGATTTTCATTTTGAGGTGAACTGTTCCCGAGAGTTTATCATTATGTTCACAAAACCAGCCTTCCCACATAGCATATGCACACATAAAGTACAGCATCCGCACAGTAAGAAGGGTTTCGCTAAATTATGGGAGTAATATAATAAGTTCCATTGATTCATGTCGGTGACTAAAGTTGGACTGCAGTTGTTGAAATGAGCGGAAAACGAGCGAGAGGAGAACGGAGTGAAAGGGAGCAGGAGGAGCCCGTGGACTAATGCACTCATGAATTCAGTTGAGATGGCCAAGTCATACATTAAGAAAGCCCCAAATACCCCATTCATGAAAGCTTTTACATTGGCTGTTCTAAACACCTGGTGTCGGGTACGTCTATTCCTGGGGAAAAATCCTCCGGCACACAGGAAGTGGTGTGTCTTACTTCTCTGGCGGCAGCAGCAGCAGCAGCAGCGATAGCCACCATAGCTGAACAGACGAAGAGAAGAGCGCCACCTAAAGAAACGGAAAAAGACGTCGCTGCACTGCACGAAGTGAACTCGGTTATAGATTACCGCTTTAATCTCTTGTACAGCTCTCTCTGTTTCTCTGTCTCTGTCTCTCTACCTTACTTTCCGTCTCTCTTCTCTCTCTTCCTCTGCCTCTGGATTTCTGTTCTTTTCAAGCAAATCGATGACTCTGTTTCACCTTCTTCTTGACTTTGCCCCTTTTTCTTTAATCGGTCCGTCTCTCGGGCTCACCAGTCTATCAGCCGCTGTCTCTGACTTGGTGTGTGCTGAGGATGTTGGGATTGGCGGCTCGATATCAAAGCCAGCCGACGTGTCAGAGAGGCAGAGCTCCTTTCAGCCAGCAAAGTGTTGTGAGTGGCAGAAATGAGATTGATATTAATCAGAGAGCCTATAATTACATTGCTCGTTGTCGCTGTTGCTGTCGCCATTGTCACTGATGCTGACAACAGCCAGCCCTCGTGTCTGCCTGTTTTTCTGTGTGACTATATCTGTCTGTCTCACTGCCTAAAGCCTGTCTCACTGTCTCTGCTCTGTCCGTCTGCCTGTGTTGTCTGTCTCGTACTCGGTCCCTTACTCTCTGAATTCCCATCTGTCAGCCTCATATCTGCCTTCCTGTCTGCCCGGCTATCGGTCTGACTTTGTTTCCTGTCTCTCTGCCTAAAGCATGCTTGTCTGTCTCTTTTGTTAAGAGTACTTCAATTGTACCATAAAAAGCAGTGTAATTAGTAATTTTCTTCTGAGACACATATACATGAACACGTTTCACCAGAGGGAGCAAAGGGCAAGGTCAGCCAGGAGTGGCAGCCTGAAAGGAATGACCTTGATGTGATGCACAACCTACTGACCTGGAGTCAGACACACTGCACTACAATTATGCTAAAGTCTGAGGTCAGACTGGCTGTCTGGCTGTCTTTCTTTCTGCCTAAATCCTACTTTTCTGTCTCTCTGCATTAAGCTCACCTTCCTGTCTGTCTCTCAGCCTGTCTGTTTGCTGTCAATCTATCTGTGTCTCTCTCTTGAGAGGGAGTTACATCGTTTTGAGTCCTGTCCTGCACAGTGTCTCATCTGTTATTTAATCTCTTGTTCTGTGTAATGAGGGTCTTGTACTATAGACCTGATCCTTTGTCAACGTCACTGATTATGTCACTGCTCAAAGTGGTTGCAAAAAGACTGGCGGGAGTAATGTTAAGACGTGCAAACACTTTACTATTAAGGAGCCAAAACAATATAAAAATGTGCTGTTGAGCTGTTGGCTGTCAAAATAGAAAGTGCCGACATCAGGAACTTATAGAATACCATCAGGGGAAAAAAATGGATTTGAAAACCGTAGACGCGTCTGGTTGCAAGCTATCAGAAGAAAATCAGGTTTCAATCAAGTTTTTTTTCTTGCTAGTTAGCTAGCTAAGCCATGGACAACTCCGTAGCACTTCATTGGTTTTTTATGCAGCCAGTTAGTGCACATGCACGGCAATGTTTGCAAACATGGGGATTGGTCTATTAGGTGGCTGCTGTGTCCTGTCCTGTCCAGTCCTGCGTCCTGTCCTGTCCATTTTTGTGTCTTATCCTGTGTAATGTCTGTCATTATCCATTAGGTGGCTATTGTCGTGTCATGCCACATCTTTGAATGCATTTAGCACAAGCAGACATTGATTGGATCGGCACCGTTGGCACCAACAGGATCTTGCAGCAGGACAGGACACAGATGTCTATCTCTTTTCCTCTCTGTCTCCGTTTCTTTTTTAACCTTTATTTTGCCCAGGGAAAGTCGACTAGGGACTTCATTGTGGGGATTTAACATCAATTTTATTGAGGTGCACCTTTATAGGAACATCTGACTTCTTCTTAAAATCTTTCCTCATTTAGGGAAATTTTAGCCAATGAGTAGCTCCACTGGAGCAGCTGGGTGTTCAGTGCCTTGCTCAAGGGCCTGACACCTTGACACTAGTTGTTCAGGGAGCGGAGAAAGTTACTTATTCACTTTCCCCACCAACAATTTCCCATGGATTTGAACTTGTGACCTTTAGCTCAGCAGCCCAGTTCTCTCACCTCAGTCTGTCTGTGCCTCACCTCCTCACGTCTGTGTCTGGCCTGGTACACAATTAACACAAGGCACGTATACGTTCACAGAAGTTCACAACCTTCGCAAGCTCTCTGCTTACATAGCACATGTATTTTGACCGGCTTCTTTGAAACCTGTCTGAGGTCATCAACTGCTTATCCACACGGGGGAAGCAAAGCCACTCGTCTGGAGCCAGTACTCCTGAGCGGGGTATTTACACATGGCTACTGCACAGGAATGTCTACTTCTGTACATCTCAATTGCAGCCAAAAGAAAAAGTTGAAAAAAGATGGTACATGTGTCCTTTAAATAGGTCAGGAATGCAAGATGGGGAATGTTATTCTCTTGTTTTGCCCTTGGAAGAACTTTGATGAAATGAAAGAGGCATTTCAAATATTTTCAGATATCAGCATCAAAATTTGACAACCTCCTTTATCGTATCGTGCTTCTGATTGCCCATGTCAAGAACCAGGTGGCTCTCACACAGAGGTACTCAGTGACTGTTTGTTTATTTGTTTATTAAGGAACTCCATTAGCCAACAGGCAGGCGACAGGTTAGTCTCCTTGGGGTCCAACAACCATGTACATAAAGTTAGATCACTGCGAGCAGTCAACGGGCATTGGCAGCTAGTTACTTTGCGTTTCTACCTGAAATGCATGACATTGTAGAGTCGTACAACAAAAACTGGACTGTACGTTTTGCTATGCAAGAGTGTGAGAAATTCCCATTGCATTGACCTATGTGGTGTTTGTGTAGTTTGTGTACTATGCAATGGGCCTTTCCCAGGGTAAAGCCTGCCGCTGCGTACAGCCAACAATGTAGGGAGCATAGAACTGCACTTCCACGTAGGCTAATGACGCTAATAAACGCAACTGTATTGATTTTCAGGTACCAGAATGACGGTAATAGGTGCTAATCTTCCAATTTAACATGATCCGTATCTCTGAAAATGAGCGCTGCGGGGCCTTCAACATGGGGACCCTCGTGGCCTTGTGGCCCCACTTGTTCAGGCGCCAGTGCGTCCATCTGTCTAACGGTTTGTCCACTTCCGTGTTTCGCATGGCAGGACGCAGCATGGTAACCCTGCTGCCTGGCGGCGCAGAGGACTCATGACACCGCTTATCGCCACGTATCGCCGCCGCTTGCCGCCGCCTGCATGACAGAACAGCACAGGTCAACTCCTCTCTTCCGCCTCTGTCACCCCCAGTGCCAGCCGGCAGAGCAGACTCCCAATTAGTTGACTGTAATTCCTCCATAAACAAGGTCAACACAGGGAGAGAGGTGTGGTGGGGGGGGGAGGGGGGAGAAAGAAAGAGAGGGATAGATAGAGGGACAGGATGAGTGAGGTGAGGTGGGCGTGGGAGTCAGAGGGAGAGAGACAGAGGAGTAGAAGCAAAGGAGGGCAGGAGACGAGGACGAGAGACAGACGCCGGGTGAGCCAGAGAGGAGAGGAGGGGAGGGAGCAACTGCGAGGAAAAGAGAGAGAGGGGAGGGAGAAAGAGAGAGGGAGGTTTGAGAGACAGAAGGAAAAGGCAGGTATTAATATTCACAGACTCCCAGCGCTTCCTAAATATTTTATTACTTCCAGCTGTTTGATGTTAAGGAGACTCACCAGAGACCCCCTACCCCCCCACCCACCCACCCCCCCCACACACACACACATCAACAAACACACACTAACAAACATAGACACATACACACAGCAATACATACATACACTTGCACACACACACACACTAACAATCACTTGCATCTAGGTACCAACACACATACACACACTGAAACTACACACATGCACACAATGACACACACCAACAAACACACACCAACAAACATAGACACATACACACAGCAATACATACATACACTTGCACACACACACACACACACAAACAATCACTTGCATGTATGTACCAACACACACACACACACCAACAAACACTCACAAATATGCACACCGACAAACAGACTAACAAACGTGGATACATACACACATCAACACACACTGTCACACTCAATGACAATTACACTACCTGCAAACACCAACACACACACACACACACACACGCACACAAACAAACATCCAGAAGTACACACCAACAAACACACACTAAAAACATGCAGGGTCACACACGTAACCAAACACACAAAAGCAAACATGCATTTACAAAGGTGCACATGCATTTGCACGCACACACACACACACACACACACACACACACACACTGTACATAGATCATAATCTGTCTTTCAGGAGTTCTATCACGTTTATTCATTTATTTATTGGCTTATTTATTTATTTGTGTGTTCATTATTGGTTGGGCTGACTCTCTTTTTATTTGTGATTCGGTTCCGAGGGGAGAGAGGGAGAACATTCATCTTCTGATGAGAGCAGTCATTAATTCAGAGCAGGCACATCCCTCCTCCTCTGCCTGTCTCTCTCTCTCTGGCAGCCTGTCTCTCTCTCGCTCTGTCCATCAATCTAGCTCTCTCGCTCTGTTTCTCTCTGTGTGTCCATCAGTGATGCTCTCTCTATCTGTCTGTCTCTCTCTCTGTCAATCAGACTGTCTCTCTACCTGTCTCTCTCTCTGTCTGTTAGACTGTCTCTCTATCTGTCTCTCTCTCTCTCTATCAGACTGTCTCTCTATCTGTCTCTCTCTCTGTCTGTTAGACTGTCTCTCTATCTGTCTCTCTCTCTGTCTGTTAGACTGTCTCTCTCTATCAGACTGTCTCTCTATCTGTCTCTCTCTCTGTCTATCAGTGATGCTCTCTCTCTCTCTCTCTCTCTGTCTATCAGATTGTCTCTCTATCTGTCTCTCTCTCTCTGTCTGTTACACTGTCTCTCTATCTGTCTCTCTCTCTCTGTCTATCAGACTGTCTCTCTATCTGTCTCTCTCTCTCTCTCTGGCAGCCTGTCTCTCTCTCTCTCTGTCCATCAATCTAGCTCTCTCGCTCTGTTTCTCTCTGTGTGTGTCCATCAGTGATGCTCTCTCTATCTGTCTGTCTCTCTCTCTGTCAATCAGACTGTCTCTCTATCTGTCTCTCTCTCTGTCTGTTAGACAGTCTCTCTATCTGTCTCTCTCTCTCTCTATCAGACTGTCTCTCTCTCTGTCTGTTAGACTGTCTCTCTCTATCAGACTGTCTCTCTATCTGTCTCTCTCTCTGTCTATCAGTGATGCTCTCTCTCTCTCTCTCTCTCTGTCTATCAAACTGTCTCTCTATCTGTCTCTCTCTCTCTGTCTATCAGACTGTCTCTCTATCTGTCTCTCTCTCTCTGTCTATCAAACTGTCTCTCTATCTGTCTCTCTCTCTCTGTCTACCAGACTGTCTCTCTATCTGTCTCTCTCTCTGTCTATCAAACTGTCTCTCTATCTGTCTCTCTCTCTCTGTCTACCAGACTGTCTCTCTATCTGTCTCTCTCTCTCTGTCTATCAAACTGTCTCTCTATCTGTCTCTCTCTCTCTGTCTATCAAACTGTCTCTCTATCTGTCTCTCTCTCTGTCTATCAGACTGTCTCTCTATCTGTCTCTCTCTCTCTGTCTATCAGACTGTCTCTCTCTCTCTGTCTATCAGACTGTCTCTCTATCTGTCTCTCTCTCTGTCGATCAGACTGTCTCTCTATCTGTCTCTCTCTCTGTCTACCAGACTGTCTCTCTATCTGTCTCTCTCTCTCTGTCTATCAAACTGTCTCTCTATCTGTCTCTCTCTCTGTCTATCAGACTGTCTCTCTATCTGTCTCTCTCTCTCTGTCTATCAGATTGTCTGTCTCTGTGTTTCTGTCTGTCAGTCTAGCTCTCTCTCTTTCTCCCTCTCTGTGTGTCTGCCAGTCTGTCATCCAAAGTCTGTCAGTCTCTCTCTCTCTCTCTCTCTCTCTCTCTCTCTCTCTCTCTCTCTCCTCCATGCCCTTCTCTCCTTCTATATCTCTAACTTGCTTACCCCATCTTATCTCCATTTTTCTACCACTCTCTCCCTTCTCTCTCTCTCTCTCTCTCTCTCTCCTCCCTCTATCTCTCCTCTGATCCATCTACCCCCCTGTGTTCCCAAGCCTGTTAATCAGCAGATTGTTAATGAAGGCTTGAGTTCAAAGATGCAGACAGAGAGTGAGAGAGAGAGGGAGAGAGAGAGAGAGAGAGAGGGAGAGAGAGAGAGAGAGAGGGGAGGAGTTTTGGACCAACTGTCTGTTTGTCAAAATATGTCCACCCGTCTGCCTCTCTGCCTGTCTTCTCCTCTGATGTGCATCCCTCAATGAGCTCCCCACCAGGACCACAACACGGCACTTGCTCTTTGGGTTTCCCTTTCATGTTCCATTAAATGGGAGAGAGAAGAAGTCACAGAGAGAGGAGAGAGAGAGAGAGAGAGAGGGAGAGAGAGAGAGAGAGGGAGATTAATAACATGTTTCAATAATGGAGATTCATTAGTATTATTTAAACATTGACAGTATCAACTAGTTGTCAAGCATTTTGTGAGGCACACACTAGAGTAGTCACTTTAATTGGTAAATTCATGTCTTTCCTGGCAGCCTAAAATTAATCTCTTCACTTCTCTTCCCTCCTCCCTCATTCTCTCCAGTACTGTAGCTCAACTCCACTGGCACCCCAAATTGTTGTTTACGTTCATTTCACGTTTCTACCTGCCTATATTAAGCATTGCAAGCTTGAAAAAAAAAAAAACCTCCTGGCATTTATCATTTGCAATTCCCCAGTCTATGAAAACTATGAATGTGGAAACGGTCAAGTTAGATACATTGACAAGCAGACCCTTTGCTTTGCTGTGGCTTCCACCATAAAAGTAAAAATACAAAAAGCCCAAAGCCAGCCCGTCAGATGAAGTGGCCACCCACAGCCCCTCTCCTCGCCTCTTCAGCCCCGGCCCCATTTTCAACGAGTGACAGCCAACAGAAAAGGGAGAGGGAAAGAAGGGAGTGAGTTGCTGTAGAGAGAGGAGAGCGTGAGCTCTGAAACCACACCCCGACACCACAGACCGACTTCACCCCTTTTAACGGCACCATATTTCCCCAAAATGTATCAGCCGAAGCATGTGACGGCCAAATGGCAGTGAAGTCTCTGATAAACGTGGGGACTGGTTTTTCTCATGAGGGAAACCGGGGGACTGTGTGGGCACTGCTGTCTGCTAGGAGCGTTTACAAGGGAGGGGCAGGCGGATCCATTAGTGTACAAATAACTAAAATAACTAAAAATAACTCAAATAGGCTGACGCTCACATTCTTCAAGCTCACACACGCAAACACACACACCCATGCAAACATACATACAGACAGTATGCACACACCCAGACACACAATGGAATTGGTTTTCACTGACGATACCTACTGGATGGTGGTTGAGACCGGCTTGACATTACCCTTTTTACTGTGAACTAAAATGGATGAATGTGGCGGGACAGCAGCAGGTGCGGAGCCATGCGCGCGCACACACACACACACACACACACACACACACACACACACGCCTCTAAAGAGACTTCATGAGTGATTTCATGAAGCCAATCTACATGAACCGAACCCAATTCAAATGAAATGTTCTGCATCAGCCTCTGTGTGTGGTCCTTGGTTGAGATGTACCATTATGGGTTTGAAACCGCGACCATGCGTTGACTTTTTCCTTAAAACCTTTACTTATCCATGGACGGTTTCGCTGTGCACACGTGCTCTTTTTCAGAAATAACCTGCCTCACATTCATGCAGTCACGTGCATCTACACCTGGGAGGAACAATACGTAAACTAAACTCATCTGTGCTGACGGTAGGTCGGCATAAGAGTGTGAAATGTGTATTGAAGTACCGAGATCTCTGGTTGAACTCTCACAAGACGGAGATGAAGGAAGTGCAGAAAAACCAAACAGCGGGCATCCGCCTCATATTCTGCTCTACAGGGCGCATTTGTGTATGTGTGTGTGTGTGTGTGTGTGTGTTGTGTGTGCTTGTGTATCCTTTCTCCAGCAGGACCCCCAGATCAAAACCACAACCCACCCTCCCTCCCCATGCCTCTCTCTTTCTCTCTCTTTCTCCATCTCTCCACCCCCTCTCTCATTAAAAACTGCAGGCCCTGTCTTCTAATTAAATCCCACTTGAAAAGTCTTAAAGTCAGCCTCAGATTGATTCAATTTGCATTTCTGAACAGAGAACATTGCCTAAAAGGATTAATAAATTGGACGAAAAAATGCCTTCTTTCTGCGCCATGCCGTCGGAGCTTGTAAGACAACATCCAAAGAGAAATATCCCCCCTTAACAAACGTCTATCCAACATATGCTCTCTCTCTCTCTCTCTCTCTCTGTCTCTCTCTCGTACGTCCCTCCCAGGATGCCAGCAGAGATTGGAAGTGTGTATGAAGATGTGTGTGTATGTGTGTGTGTGTGTGTGTCCTCGTCTGTGGAACAAGCGTCCTCTGAGGCATATAGTCAGGAAGGAACACACACATTCTTATTCTCACTGTGTGTGTATATGTGCATGTATAGGCGCTTGTGCATGCATGTGTGTGTGTGCATGTGTGCGTGTGTGTGTGTGTGGAGAGACTTTGTTGGAGTGTGCCAGAATGCGGAGAGTGACAGGGAGGCGCAGTGGGAAAAGATCCTTACTGTACTGTCTGTATATACAGAAACAAGCCATGCCGGTGGAAGCTTGCCATTGGCTAGCGGACACCTACAGCAGCACGTTTAGAAATCCAAAACACATCGCCAACTCACAGAGCCAGATTCAATTAGTTAGATAAAATGAAAAGAGCAAGTAAGGCGTTCCAAACAAACTAAAAACCGATCATCGCTGCCAAGAGAAAAAAAAAGCACTTTTGCATTGACACAATAGGCCCTCTCAGCGTTGTGAGTTTACATGTTCTCTGTATGGTTGTATACATACCAGCCCTGCGTCCCTGCTAGGAGGAAATGTGCTCTGATGGCGGCTATCATGAGCATTTGCATCTGCAAGTCAAACAGTGCAGAGTTTGTATAAATGATTTGAATGTGTTTCTGACCAGGCCGTCCACCTCATCCTGCTTATCTTGTATGTCATAAAATGATCACACGTTTATATGAATCCTGTGGCTGTAGAACCACAAACTGTCCTGATCTCTCAATCTGTAATTATCACTATGCTTTATGTTTACACTGATTTTACGCTTTATGTTCATACTGACATTTTTGTATCTGCCGGTCAACAACTGCAGGTTTCATTCCAAAAATAAAAAAACATGGCTCAATATTTTGAATTTTGGAGCAAAACTGTACGCACACACTCACACACACATGAGTGTATCTGCTCACATGATTTGTTGATCCTTGCCGTGTAGGGGAGTTAAATGGGAGCGTGTTGGATGGGCACATCGTCACTGTTATTATTTGCCAGGCTAACTGGCTTGTATAATGGCTGATGGACTTTCATAGACTGCCAGTAGCTTAGCGGTTGAAGCTTTATTAATAACGAACTAGAACCACATGGAGATCCTGAGCCACACAGGCACACAATGGAGGCCCAGCTTCAACACACATGTACATGCGCTGTATAATAGTAGGATATAGTACACAACTTCAATTATATGAAATGTGAAAGGATCAAACGCGATTATAGAAAATAAGAACGATGAATGGTTTCTCAGAGAAAAAGTCGCGCTCGTCATCACAACAGAAAGAAAGTTTATAAGGGTAGTAAAGAGCACAGATGGATAATAGGGGAAAAGAGCTGTACTGTGCTGAGTTAAGGGGAAAGTACAAGTACAGCAAGCTGAAATGAATGTAAGGAGAGGAGAGATAAGAGAGTGGATGAAATTTCTGCCCCTGCTTTGTATAAAACAACACTGACCCCTAGTGAGCTGACTCAGGATTATCCATGGTCTGGTTGGTATTATAAACCCTGAGAGAGTCTGAGCACACTGATGTCTATGCATGAGCACTGTGGACACTTCTACTTGAGTGTATATGTGTGTGCGTGTGTGTGTGTGTGGCGTGCGTGCGTGCTCATAAATGTGAGTATCTGTGTGTGTGTGTGTGTGTGTGTGTGTGTGTGTGTGTTCATAGGGCATGTGCAATTGAGTGTCATCTCGACTGTGGGAGTGTGTAAACTCCTACACATATTTGCAATCATCACAACATCAGATGTAAGTATAGAATCTGTGTACAGTGTCTGTCCATGAGGTGTGTGTGTGTTCTAATAATGGTGGCTGGTGAACTGGGGCCTCCTTTGATGCGATGAAGGCCGACAGGCGTGAAACAGGTCCAATCAGGCGCGTGGGCACTGCCAATTAACCCTTTTCACCGTGTGAAACCAAACATAATTGCCTTGGGTGCAGGGGGCCACTGGGCCATGGCCTGCCCAGCGTAGGCTGAAATGGGCATTAGCGGTGCTGCCAGGTGACCATTACGCACAATTGAACTGCTGGGTGTTCTTCAAAATCACATAGTTACAGTTGCTATCCAGACCTAATTGGCATAACATTACCAAATGGCCACTATTTCTAATTTTCACGCCTACACAATTTATCTGGAATATCTTTTGAGATAGCATACTGTGCCTGGTTTATTACACTACAGCATGCGTACTGTATTTCACCGCGGTTTCATTCTGAGAGTGGGGCCGAAGTTATCTTTGAAATACAAATTCTTCCTATTTATAGCACATTTTGAAGTTGCCATAGCAATAATGTTCTGTTCATAATCTCACAATAAGCTTAACTGCAACAAATACCACTTAATGTTGCTTTATGTGTGAACTGATAATCAAATTTCATTATTTTTATGCTCCAGGCAAATACCCAATATTTTTAGGCAAACACGCAATACTAGAACACGATTTAAATTGAACTAGAGCGATGCTCTGCACTACAATTACACTGCAATAATAACTTTTACTATAATAATGAGCTTTTCCATTTGTATTAGTCTACACAAGAGGAAATCTTTACTTTAATATTGGTATTATAAATGAATAGGTATAATAATGACTGATTAATAACGTGGTAAAATCATTTTTTATCATTAATCAGAGACTTCAACACAAATAATTGAATTACAGATTAAAAGAAAAATTCAATGTTTCTGCAGTGAAGTAACTAGCAACTCAGCTGTCCCTCTCAACTAACTGCATGTGGGTACTGTTAAAACTCTACATAATATTGTCCTTTGAGAAGTCTTTCTTTTGTAAAAAACACAAATAATGTAAAAAAAAAAATAGTAATAATAAAAATAAAAATAAAAAAATTAGAAAAAGCATTTTCTTAGTTGTTATGCAGGATTGTTTAGACAGCCATTTGTTTGGTCTCTCTCCATGTCTCAGTCTATGTACAACTGAATATGTCAAAAAATATAATATTCCCATAGTTTGGTTTCATATACCAGAAATGTGATACATATTTGTCTACTATGCCAACAGGCAACATAAATTATATTAGAGGTTATCAGGTTAAGAGGTCATTATTATGATCTGTTCAAATGAATGCATTGAGATGTTACTTTTTCTAATGTACAGCCTGCATGTATATCCAGACTGATTTTCAGGTGTGATGAAGATTTGTATGAGGTCAATCTGTTGTAATTGTTGTAATTGTACAGTAAAATTTTATTTTTATTTTTTATTTTATTTTTATTTTATTTCCACATATCCATGTCTTTCAATCTATTTAGGTAGGTAGGTCTACATTCTTAAATTTATATGGAACGGAACCTGACCTTCATGAAAAATAATCAAAGTGATCCTTTAACAATATAATATAAAAATATTGATATGATATTATAATAGGAAAAATACTAGCAAAGGTATACCATATATAATATCCCAGCAGAATTGTTTTATAGTGATATCATAGGAGATAAAACAAAAATACTACAAGGTCACCATGACCTCACTACTGAATACCACAGACACACTGTAAGTCCCTATAGGAATATTGAAGATATTATAAAGATAAACATATTTTATTATTTTGGTTATTTTCACATGATTGGAATATACGTACTTCGGCCGCCAGGGGTCACTGGTTTCCAATTTCTCCATCCTCCTGCTTGCCCGCCTGTCTGCCCAACAAGCAATGTTGGCAAAACACCCCCTCCTCATCGTGTAGGGAAAAAAATGGCGGACAAGCACTAAATCCACATCAGAAACAAACACACACATTACCAACCAAGGTAAACATCCTCGGATATACTGAGCAACGTCTCCTTTTAGGCAACGACTTCAACGTTGACCCCACATTATCACTGGCTAACTTTGGTGTGCTGGTACGCTCCCATTTTGCTAATGCTAATATTTATAATCAGGTCAACGAGCTAGCTAGCCACCTAGCATGCTAAGTTAGCATCTAGGCAGTGGGCATGTCTGGTTAGCCGTGCATAGCATGCTGGATGTGGTGTCTGCAAAGCTGCACTGGAAAAATGCCTATTTTGTGATAATTTCTAATATATCTCTTGTATTAATAGCCTCGGTGCGACTGTTAGTCTAGTGCTAACCCGTTAATAACGGTGTACTCCTAGTTAGCGTTCATGTTAAATGAGCATCTAGCGTTCATGCAAAGGTAGCACAGGCAAGGGCGGGGGGGGTCCCATGTGTTGGCTTTGTGTTTTGAATGGAGCTCAACACATTTCGGCAATGCGGGACGTGGTATTTTGGCTACAGATGGAAACATAGCTGCCGTCTCAGATGACAGACAGGTCGCGATAGCTGGGCAGTGAGTCGTCAACACTTGATGGCAACAGGAGGGAGGTGTAGCTGCTGAACTCTAATGCCAGTCCTGTCACTTTCTCAGACGGAAAAAGAGGGAGCGGGTCGCTTTAATTTGGACGCCATCCCCCTTGGCGGAAGAAAAAGGCGCACTTCTATTGAAAAGAAAATCAACTGGAGAAGAGAAACGTTTCTGACTGTTATGAAGTTTTAAGGTATGTCAATGCGAATATCACTCCTTGTGCATTACGGGTCCATTGCCGTTGCTAATTTACCCATTGGTTTATAAGCTAGTTTATTATTACTGCGTTGATAAATAGCGGGAATGTTTTTGTCTGCGCAATTAAAAGATTTGGCAGAAAGTGAGTATGGCTGGTTGAGATTTTTCGGTACTCAAATCCTATGGATGGATTTGTTTACGTTTTCACGCAAGGTGGCACGGACATGCTGAAGTAAAAAAAAAAAAAAAACAGGTGCATATAGTTTTTGTGAATATCCTATATTATTATACTATGAGCCAAATTCTTTTTTTTTTTTTTTTTTTTTTTTTTTTTTTTTAGAATTAGTGTATGTCTAAAGAAATACCAAATTGGACTGTGTGTGTGTGTGTGTGTGCCAGCTGACCTGAGAAACAGCGGTGTAAGGCACTTGTTTATATCAGTTTGACCTGTTGACCTGTGTGTTGTGTCTGGCTGGAAATGTTGGTGTACCCACGTTTTGGGTTACAGGGGTCACAGCCTCACAGGTTGTTGGCTTCTTCAACACATATGACCATTCATTAGTGATTAGCCATTTAGGAAACAATCCTAGTGGTATTTTTTAATTCAATGGTCAATGTTGTATGGCCCATTCACTTCTGCTTATTAGGTAAATGGAGGGGTAATAATAATAGTAATGCATTTAATCTATAATGCACTTTTCATTAACAACAGTGAGACAGGAAAATATAATTAAAAGCCGGTAAATATGTGATACATTTTAGGCCTTTAGCTGACACTCTTACCCAGAGAGACATTAAAATGGCTGTGTTGCTCAAGAACACTTTGACAGGACACTGCTTTTTTGCCAGGATCAAACCTATGACCTTCTGATTATGGGATCACTCTAGCCGCTAGGTCACCCTGCCACCACTCAGTTGTCCAACAGTCAGTCACTTAGCCTGCCGTGGCGTGTAGTGTGTTTGGGTGACTGACTGGGGCAAGCTGACATCTTGGCCAGTCTCTTTTGTTGTAACCTGTTGTCTGTCTCCCACAACGACCCCCTGCCGGCCTTGAGGACAGAAGGCCAATGAACTAACACACTAACAAGGCCAGCTCTCCAGGCTGCCTTTGAAACCCTCGAATACAATACACAATGTGTAGCCCGACCACGGGCCACATTACAGCAGAGGTTTTACGTAATATGATAATATGTAATATGAAATTAATTTGTCACAGCAGCAACAATCTTGAGTCACAATAAACAAACGTTGTGCATTGTTCACATGAAGTAACAAAACTGTAACATAGCTACTGTTTTCTATCTTTTTCTGTAATTGTCTTTAGAGTGAAGGCCACTGTTGTGTCGTGAACTTGGTCAGTATTGTTGGAGCATGAGGAAGCCGGTGCCACAGAAAGGTAAGCGTGGATGATGTAATTCGTAGTAAATGTCATTCACAGTGTGAAGGACATTATCAAAGGAAAGGGGAAGGGGATGGTGTTTCATAGGTATTGCAGGATAGTGTCTGATGAGAAGTTCGATCATAAACGAGAGCTCACTCTGTCTATCTCCTCTCCTCCAGCTATTGAGTGGAAAGATGCCAGAAGGATCAAGCATGCCCGGAGTGGACGGCCCTCCCGGGTGCCCTCACAGTACCAAGGAGGTACAGCAAATAACCCACTAAAGGCAGTGATACATGGGGCAAGTGTTTGGGCAAGTCAGATGGGAAACAATGCCCAAGGAATTGCCTCAGCATTGTTTCATTAATCATAAAGGAGAATTTTGCCAGGAAATGTGATTATAGGTTTTGGCTCCATGTCTCATTTTGTTGCTTTTTTTTTGCGGCCCAAAAAGCATTACATGGTTTATCACCACCATGAAAGTTGATATATAAAAGTCAACTCATAAATTATAAAAAGTTGAACATTTATCATAAGAAATCCTTAGTTTTGTTACAACATTGTAACATGATTTGAACCGTGTTGTACTGTTCCTGTTCTCCTGCAGGGCATTTCAGTTGGGAGAAATACCTGAAAGAGACGGGTGCCGCTGCTGCACCTGCCTCCTGCTTCAGACAGGTGAGTGAGATCCATGTCCTTGGATTGCATCTGTCATCTATGCTTCAATCAGGCAGAGAACAACATCTTTATTTTCTGGATCCACTGTTATTCCACCCTAACTTTCCCACCAACACACGCCTATCCTTACCGTATAGAGCACCACGCCCCCGTTGAACGAGTTCAAGGCAGGCATGAAGCTGGAGGCCCAGGACCCAAGGAACACCACCTCCACCTGCATCGCCACAGTGGTGGGCTTGACGGGCTCGCGGCTGCGCCTTCGACTGGATGGCTCCGACAACAAGAACGACTTTTGGCGCCTGGTGGATTCGTCTGAGATCCAGCCCATTGGCAACTGTGAGAAGAACGGAGGCATGCTGCAGCCGCCGCTGGGTGAGCATGCACACAAACACATTCACAGTCTCATTACATACGTTCTCTTGTAACATCGATGGCCAAAAGTTTTAGTAATGAGTTCAGAATATCTTTTCATCTTTTTTTTTTTTTGATTTCAGGATTGTACATTTTGTCCACTAGGTGGCAGTGATTTACAGCAAGGACTGTAGTGTTTGATACTAACACCTATAAATAACATGCTGACACAACTAAGAAAGCTTTCTACCCAGGATATTTCAGTATTGACCCATGGGAAGAGACACAGGGAGCAGTCTGTAGTCTGTATTTAGGCCAGATGTAATCGGGCTATTATCACATACAGTCTGATGTTTCAGCTGTGAGCTTCAAACCCTATTTGACCTCAAAGTACATACAATGGCACTCCTGTCTTTTTTCATAGGCAGTACGTATTCTTGTGTTCTTGACAGTTTTCTCCATGATTTGTTTGGTGAGGAGCACGTAATACTCTTCGTGTCTCAAGCTTGGTAGAAGTTCAGTACATTCACGCTACCGTTAGATCGTAGTACCCGTTTAGTTACGTCTGTCTTCTTCATCCAGGCTTCCGCCTCAACGCATCCTCCTGGCCCATGTTCCTTCTCAAGACACTCAACGGGGCCGAGATGGCGCCCTCTCGCATCTTCCACAAGGTACCTGTACAAGGCTTACAAGCTCAACATTCACATGCGCACACACACTCATGAACTCACACGTATGTCTTGCCATCCATCTGTATCAGGGCAGGAAACTAGCATGTTCATCCAGTGGTCAGGGTGGCTGGTTGATTCTAGAGTTCCCCAGACACTTTTGGCATTTTACCATTTTAACTGTTTGTTTTGTGGCCAGTAGAGTAAACGAACATAAGAGCATGAAGACAAATTCACTCATGCCAACTTCCATACCTGACCCCCTTCCTCTCCCTCTCTGTTCCCCAGCAGGAGCCTCCCACCCCGGAGCAGAACTCCTTCCAGGTGGGCATGAAGCTGGAGGCGGTGGACCGCAAGAACCCCCACTTCATCTGCCCGGCCACAGTGGGCGCCCTGCGCGGTGTGGAGGTGCAGGTCACCTTCGACGGCTGGCGGGGGGCCTTCGACTACTACTGCCGCTACGACTCACGCGACATCTTCCCAGTGGGCTGGTGCGCCCTGACCGGGGACAACCTGCAGCCTCCTGGCACCAAAGGTGTGGGCCTAACCAGGGGGTGGGAGAGTTTGGCTATCTGGGATATCACTTTTTTATGCTTTTCTACATCTCCTGATAGAAGTTTGATAGTGGAAAAACAGATTTCTTACTGTATTTTCTCAGTCTACCTCAATCTGAGACCCTTTTTACACAATTCCTTGTATGATTTTGACTTTGTGCAACAGTACTCTTGTGGGGAAAGATAACTCATTGCTTAACAGCAATATTTGCTTTCATCAACATGCCTCTCCAGAGTTTTCCTATTATGCTTTCATGGATCTGTTGATTCAGTTGTTGCTTTATGGTTTGCAGTCGCAGCATCGGATAACTAATCCAGTATGGGAGACAATAACAAAGCCACCCGAGTTATGTGTATGGAAAATAAAAGTGGAAAAGGAAGAAGGGGGTAAGAGGGTTATCGGCCACAAGGTCAACTGTACTCCTTTGACAGATTCCTCTGGTTGTGTCAGTGGAGGCCAGGATGTGAAGGAGGGGGAAAAGAAAAGACGGAAAGGGAGGAAGGACATGTCCTTGTAGCCAGTTAAGTGTTTTATGAGGGCTTGGCACTCACGCAGTTGGCAGCAGTTGGCAGCAGTTGGGGGCATGAGGCGATTGAAATGAGCCGGGGCACCCCTCCACAGGCCCCTTGTTGGCAACCTGGCAAAAAGGAGCTGATTAGATAGCCCAGAGAGAAGAGAGTAGGAGGGAGGTGGGGGGGGGGGGGGGGGGGGGGGTGAAAGGAAAAGAAAAGAAAAGAAAGACGTATGCCATGAAAGGCGGACTGTTTACATTGTCAGCGGAGGGTGGGAGGAGAGAAGAAGAGAAGGGAGGAAAGGAAGAGAGAGGAGGAGCGACGTAGAGGAAGAGTGGGAGAGCAGGACAGGGCAGGAGGAAAGGGTGAAGGAGAGGACAGCTGTACAGACAACCACGTTAGGTTATCTTCTGGAGAAAGAGAGGTGAGTAGAAATGAATGGGCAGGTAGCAAATGCACTCTGAATGATGTAGATTAAAAACTGGTGAGAAGTTATCTTCCTGTAATGTGAAGTGGGTGGCAGTGGTTGTGGTGAACTCAATGAACTCGGTGCACTCAGGGGAGAGGCAAAAAACAAAGGGGTTGCTTGTTGCGCGTTTCTTCGCCTGTTGTTTACCAGCATTGTGTCTGATCACCACGTAACCTACAGCTGTTTACATCTTTCTGACACATTATCCAGGAATTAGCCAAGGTGTTGAGGATCAGATCACTCTCAGTGGCTCAGCAATAGCCTGCAGACTGAGCTTGGCATTGATTTGTGTGCCCATGTGAAAGTGTGTTTAATAAATACAGCGTATTTAGCACCACAACCCCCACAGGCCAAGACATGTGTTAATGAATGTGGCCGCTCCTCGTAAATCTGCTGGTGTTGATCCAGGACAAATACCACTGCAATGGTGTGTGTGTGTGTGTGTGCGTGTGTGTGTGGCTAGCTAGCTGGCTATACTGTGTTTGTTTTATATGTGCGGTTCTGTTTTTATGCCCGTTCTGCTTGATAGCATGTGTGTGCATACGTTCTAGCGATGCCATCTGTGTTGGTTCCCATAACGTACCATGCTTATTTGGTTGTGTTTTATGTATTTAATAGAGGCCCGCTGTCCACGATTGTGTATGTGTACACATTCCTATAGTGATGGTTGGTATTCATGTGATTTTTGAAACGCTACCCCTCAAGAAAGGAAGGGTGTGCACCCATGGGTGAGAAGATTAGAGATAAATCTCAACACTGTCTCACAACTGTCAGCTGCTTGCCTCTTTATTAGGCTTTGTTCTTCAGCCTTTTATGGTGTTTATATATTTATTCTTTGTATTCAAACTAGAAAGGACTTCCAAGTGGACTAAAAGAAAATAATCTTTCATTCACACAATTTAGCTTAGATTATTTTTCTTTCACTTCATGTCTGGTAACTTTACGCTCTATCCACTCTTCGGTCTGTGCTCATAATTCAGCCTTTTTATGGCTGTTATGGACAATTTATGCATTTTGTTCTGCAAAGAAGCAATTATGTTTTAAAATAATACATAAAAAACATTAAAAAGTTAAATGAGATTCCGCGATGCGATTCAGAGACGTGAATTTTAATTTCTGTCACATCCATGATTATTATTGCATTTCTTCAGGCTCACCATGGGCAACTGATTACTCATGATCTGTTTCAGACATCATGTCATTTAATAATAATCCCTGAGTAAACCAGACCGATGTCCAATAGCAGTTCAAAGTTTGTTTTAATGTGCCTGGTACCACTTGGGTAGGGTTTGTCACATTGGACAATAAAATGTTTTCCAGATGGTTTAGACACTAAAGTATTTGAAACTCAGTATAGTGTATTTTTCTGTCATTTGCAGCTGACCTGAAACTATTGAAATAGTCTTGATCTGGTAAACTGCCATATGGTACTCCAAACAAATTGTTGGCAACTACCACCTTTGTTTTCGTTGTCCAGGCAACCTGGCTGAGAGCTTGGGCCACGCAGTAAGTCATGTATACTCGTATTTGTAATGGTACTACAATTTTAGTTTATTTAGAGTCTAGATATTGATGCCAAAAGTGTAGCAACGTTATTTGTGTTTGTCAAATCAAGACTAATAATCATGCTTAACCATGATCACAGTATCTACTACAATAATCAGGATTACCTACTGAGGACTTTCACAATGAGCTGAACTGGCAGACTGAGAAGTGAACCATTGTGTAAACTGTGGCGTGTTCACATATGTTCATCTACGCCCTTTGAGTTCACCTAAAAGGTTGAAGTGGAAGAAGTGACAGTACGGGGGCATGCACTACTTGATATAACTGCTACAACTCGAGTGTCTGTATTCGCTGTCTTGCTCTTTCACCCACTTTCATTCTCTCAACCTGTTTGCTCTCTCTCACTGTTGAACACACTACAGCTTGTGAGTCTTGTGGTCACACGTAGGCTATAGGTTTGCCTGTGAGAGTGGCTTATAACTGAGGAAGGAAGCATGAGAGAGCAAAGCTGGTTTTCTGCTGAGGACATGTGACCTTCTCTGCTTTTACACTGTCTCTCTGGGTTGCACTGCCTTCAGATGCACTAGCGCGGCTGCTATGAAAGGTCTGTATTGATAGTCATTCAAGAGGATTGAATAATATTATGAAGATTTTTAATGTTTTTAAATGTTGGACACTAAATATTGTGATAATGAAGTGAACGCAGCTTTATCTACAGTACATTATTTATTGTTCAGCCGGGGGCTTAGTGAGAAGAAAATGAGATGCTAATGCTAGGATGTGCTTGGTTTGAATATGATTAAGATTGTTGTCAACGTACAACTTTATTCCCTAGCCTGGGATTCTGCACTACATCCAAATACTATGTCAAGGAGGCTATCTCAAACACCCTTCCCATTAAGGGATTACACCGACTTTTGGGGAAATTGGCTGGATGGTCAACTTACCCTTTATGTGAGGAGATGATTGGCAGAAAAAACAACACAGACTCTGGATTACTAAAAGGTCTATCTTATTACATTAGATAATGCTAATGCTACATTACTACATTACATTACAGGCATTTGGCAGGCGCTTTTATCCAAAGAAACTTACAATAAGTGCATTCAACATAGGTAGGCAAGAGAACTACTAGTCACCAGAAATCATAAGTGCATTTCCTTCCTAAACAAGCATCTAAGAGAATAACCAGTGCTACGGTAAAAGATCAATAAGTTAGCTACCTACTTTTTATTTAAACAAATGAGACAAATAAGTGAAGACAAATAAGCAAGTGCTAAGAGGAAGGGTCAGGGTAGTGTTTCTAGAAGAGGAAGGGTCAGGGTAGTGTTTCTTGAAGAGGAAGGGTCAGGGTAGTGTTTCTAGAAGAGGAAGGGTCAGGGTAGTGTTTCTAGAAGAGGAAGGGTCAGGGTAGTGTTTCTAGAAGAGGAAGGGTCAGGGTAGGGGTGGGCGGTATGGCCTACAATTTATATCACGGTATATTTAGAATTTTGGACGGTAACGGTATATATCACGGTATATTTGTTTTTCTTATAATAATAATAAAAAATGCTTTAGGAGCAGTACAAGACTCTGGGATGGTAACAATTTATTCCCGGGGGGTTAACTATGAGGTTTCTACTGGGCTCTTCCATTAGTATCCTGTAATCTGTATATTATGACAAAATTGACATTGAACTTAAGTGTTTATGAATGTTTTATTGTGCAAAACTGCACTGTATTAAATATAAATAGCACCTTATATGCAAACTTTTTTCCAAAATAGGTTCTGAACAATACAAAGAAATATCGTCAAAAAAAAAAAACAACATAAAAATGTAAATTTCAAGTATTCCAATACTTCAAATAACTTCTACTGTATATAACAAAAACTTCAAAGGTTAGGCAACATGCCAAGAAAATAATTATAAAGATAAATAGCACATTATATGCAAACTTTTTTAAGTATTTTGGACCTGGCATCACATACCTCGGATCCAGTGTTTTGATCAATGCCTTAAACCTGTTTGTATAGGAACCATGTCCTTACATAGGTACTCCGTTGTGGAATGTGTAATGTCCTTCCACCGCTTGCTGGAAAATGACTCAGGCTAGCGACGTCTGCGTTGTGGTTTTTTGTTTAGCACCACTTGCGGAGGGACTGCTTGTGTCTGCGCACATCCTAGTACTCTCTTCATACTCGCGGACATGTTTTGGTTTGAGGTGATAAAAGAGATTGCTCGTGTTACCACCGCCGGCAACAACTCTTGCTCGACATTGCTTGCAGATAATAGTTTTCTGCTCAAGGTCCGACTTTTTAAACCCAAACCACGTCCAGATGATGGACGAAGCACCTTTCTTTCTAACTAATTCTTCTTCTTTGTTTGCATCGGGAACGGGAGCTCCCGCATCATGCTCGCTGCCTTCCATTTCACCATGCATCTTCAGAAAGCATGCGTCTGTTTACGTCGAAGTTTACGTTGCACTACTCACTTTTTCACATCGTCTTTTTCCACAAACTAGTTTATTATCTCTAAATGGCAGCGCACAGTTCGCTAGCTTTGTGTGTTACGTTTGTAAATGTGAAAAAGTATTTTTACATTCAAAGAGCCTAAAAGTAGCCTTCTACCGGTACATCCGGTAGAGTCAAATCTCTACCGTGGCACGGATTTCTACCGGTATACCGGTTCAACCGTTATACCGCCCACCCCTAGGTCAGGGTAGTGTTTCTAGAAGAGGAAGGGTCAGGGTAGTGTTTCTAGAAGAGGAAGGGTCAGGGTAGTGTTTCTAGAAGAGGAAGGTTCAGGGTAGTGTTTCTAGAAGAGGAAAGGGTCAGGGTAGTGTTTCTAGAAGAGGAAGGGTCAGGGTAGTGTTTCTTGAAGAGGAAGGGTCAGGGTAGTGTTTCTAGAAGAGGAAGGTTCAGGGTAGTGTTTCTAGAAGAGGAAAGGTCAGGGTAGTGTTTCTAGAAGAGGAAGGGTCAGGGTAGTGTTTCTTGAAGAGGAAGGGTCAGGGTAGTGTTTCTTGAAGAGGAAGGGTCAGGGTAGTGTTTCTAGAAGAGGAAGGGTCAGGGTAGTGTTTCTTGAAGAGGAAGGGTCAGGGTAGTGTTTCTAGAAGAGGAAGGGTCAGGGTAGTGTTTCTAGAAGAGGAAGGGTCAGGGTAGTGTTTCTAGAAGAGGAAGGGTAGTGTTTCTAGAAGAGGAAGGGTCAGGGTAGTGTTTCTAGAAGAGGAAGGGTCAGGGTAGTGTTTCTAGAAGAGGAAGGGTCAGGGTAGTGTTTCTTGAAGAGGTGGGTTTTCAGCCTGCGGCGAAAGATGGGCACGTTAGCATCGGCACAGAACAGAGCTATCTATGAGAAACACAAGTTTATTTTGGTGGTACTCCTAATATGTAAAAGGTAAGTTGACCAATGACCCAAAAAGTTGGTGTAATCCTTTTTATTAAAAAAAAGACATTGTGTGTGTTTGTGACAACACACAAGTGTATATGTGCACCTGCAAATGCTTCTCACTCTCTCTTTCGCTCTCCCATTGATTCTTATCTGATGAGCCACAAGCAGTGAGAGTGTGTAACACGTGAGTGTGTGTGTGTGTGTGTGTGTGTGTGTGTGTGTGTAACACAAGCCGCCACTTTGTTCGCTCAAGCTGAATCCAAACTGGGTCATTGCGGCCTTCAGCACAAAAGCTTTCTGGGTGTGTGTGTGTGTGTGTGTGTGTGGCCGGGCATGTTGTGTTGTGTCTCATGTGGTGCTTGTTACGTGACCGCTGGATGGTCCGGTTGCTTTTGAATGAACCAAAAGTCGTTATTCCTGCTGTATTGCTTCTAGGTTAAGAGTGGTTATGGATGCATTACCAAACACTTGTGTGGTAGCCTGTCAGACTACCACACTAGGAATGCCAGTTTCACTAGATCCCTTATGCCTCAGCTTTTCATTTGTTGTTTTTCATTGTTGTGCCACTGCTTCTCACCCATCTCCCCCTGTCTTCTTCATCTATCCATCTCTTTTCCCTTGTAGTAGTGTTGCCTAAGAGCCTTGGGGCCTTGACAGACGGGAGTGTGGAGAGCCCAGCCATGCACCCCACCCCCACGGTGGGCAGACCTCCAGGTCAGAGAGGACGTAAGCCAGGCCGCAGGAAAACCAAACTAACGGGGCCCTGGAGCCAGAAGGGCTCAGGGGTGGGACCACAGAGCACACAGCCAGGCAAAGGCCTGGAGCCCATCAAGATCCCCAAGAAACGAGGGCCCAAGCCCGGCAGCAAGGTAGGCACCAAGGGGGTCTGGGAGTTACCATCATGTCATCGATAGTTGCTTTAGTTGTGGTTGTTCACATTAAAGTATTCACTTATTCCTGACCTTTATGATCTTTATATGTACTGACAAAGAAAGTGTCTTCTGCCATGTTTTAAAATCACATAATGTGATGAGTTAGAATTTGCACTATATTCTCAAAGATTACTTCTCTGACACTGATATACAGGGCAACTTTTTGGGCAATTCTGACAGGCAACAGTGTTCAAGGAGTTGACCTAGTCACATGGAAACATGTTGTTTGTTTTAATGACTTTTACACCCTGTGTCTCACCTTGTTGCCTGTTGCTGAGATTGTTGCCCATCTACTTTGCCACAAAGTTGACCTTGTGTATCACCACCCTAAGGGTTTCCATTTGACCGTTTTCTCTCCTTGTGTCTGCCCTGCTCTTTGTTTGCAGCTGGGCTGGACCAAGAGAGCTGGCTGGCTGGAAGGAGCCATGGCCGGCCCGGGGCGGCCAGTGACGGGCCCGGGGCGGCCAGTGACGGGCCCGGGGCGGCCAGTGACGGGCCCGGGGCGGCCAGTGACAGGCCCGGGGCGGCCCAGAGGCAGACTGCCCGCCAACTGGGCACAGAGGATGGCTCTGCAGCAGGCACAGAACCAGGCAGAACCCATCAAAATCCCAAAGAAGAGGGGGCCCAAGCCTGGCAGCAAGGTAGCAACCTAACACATTAACACACAGTGATGCCTGCTTTACTAATGTACACCACATCCTGGCATTTAGCTGCATTCCAGTTGGACAGTAAGGATTGTCTGATGTCCTGGGCCCAGTGACACCTTGACTTGGGCCAGTTGATTGGTCAGTTACTGTCCCAATTCGGCTAGTGCCTGGGAAACTAAAAGTGGTCTTACTATTTCTCATCAGGTGATAAGCCCGTTATCTTTGCCTCTGCCATTGGCCCACTCTCTTCTCTGCTTTTTCTAACCAATCAGATTGGACACAGCTCAGAGTTAGTCAGGGGGTTGTGTGGAGTGAACATGCAGTCGGTACTTCAAATTACAAAGCAAAACTTCCTAGTGTTGAAAATGAGTAAGGGAGAGCTGATTCATTTTTTTATAGCATCGACAATTACCGCAAACACACTGGCTGCCCATAACGAGCAGGCAGCAACAAGCCTGTGTGTTGGCCAAGCAGGTAGCTGACAGCCTCATTAGGTCCCATTAATGTACCGGTGAGACGGATGACTGGAGAGACTTAACCACCTCATGGATTTCCCCTCTGGTCTTTATTTGTTTTTCCATGTTGCTACTTGTCACATTTACAGAAAGGTTTCTATCAGTGAGCTGTGATGGCTTATCCATGAATACAATACTGCAAGTGCAACAACACCTTTATACTTTGGAGTTGTTAAAAAGCATACATTGTACATTTATTCATAATCAATCAACTATTTACTTTTTGCTTAATTTACTGCTGTATAATATGAACCATCAATATCATGCATTGTGTGGTAATAAATTACTTTGTGAAAAGTGGTTGATTTTTGCCTGCTGGCCATGAACCATGTGTTGAACCATTAACATGTATTCCATGTATGCTCACATCAACTGTTGACTAACATGTCATGAACCAGTAAAATGAAAAATGCTTTAATTTTTCTCAATGTGTGTGTTTGTCTATCTAGAGAAAACCACGGGTGGTCCCCAACCCCGTACCCACATCCCCCACCAGCAGCACTCCAGAGCCTGACACCAGCACTGTGCCGCTGGACAACGCTACCATCCCCAACTCTGCACTACAGGCTCCCACAGGTACATGGCATCCACAGGACTGGACGTACATCACATCATTATCGATGGACCGGCCTTTCTGGAATGCTTCACTTGTTCACACATTTCCCTTAATCTTCTTCTTGTGTACAAATTAATTCACATGACATCATACGATGGGAACACTGGACTGCTGAGCTACAGGGATTGATGGTCATACATATAGTTAAATCTTTTTATGACTGTAAGACACTGCATACTCTGCATTTGATCAGAATCAGAATCAAATTTATTGACCAAGTACATTCACACATACAAGGAATTTGACTCAGTGATGTTGGTGCATTAAAAAACAGACAAGCACAGCAATCAGATAAGGAAACTCAAACAGTCAATTAATATATACATATATACAATGAAATAAATAAATAATTAAGTGTATGGGGTGGGTGTTGTCTGTCTGCGGGGGGTGGGGGTGTCAGGGGTCTTTGTTTGTGAGCCCCACTTACCATGGGGAAGAAGCTGTTCAAGTGTCGGGAGGTTTTGGTCTTGACAGACCGCAGGAGGAGTTCAAAAGGGAGTGTCCAGGGTGAGAAGGGTCAGCCATAATAAAGCGTGTAGCATAGTGTAACTATGTTTGCTAAAGGTTCAGTTGCTATTGTTAACGCCATGACACGGTACACAATCCTGTACTTGTTGAATCCTTAAATGTCCTTAATGCTAAACCTCTGTAATACTTATATCTTACAGTGCTACAGTGTTACAGTATTGTTAAACCACAATATATCAGTGTCACATTAATTGTGATACCTTGGTATTACCGTAAACAGATGAGGCCAATTGGTAGCCTCTATCATGTGGTATTGTTAGTATGTGCTAGTCTTTCTAAAAATTAAGACCACATTTACCATAAACCCCATTGCTTCCTGTTGAAAAGAGGATGTTGCTACTTGTCCACCCTCCCCCTTCCTGGCATCACTCAGTGTGCATTTGCTCTATCCTTCACATTACTGAAGAGGATAAGCATGTTAGTCATTTTTCCATCAGCCTTTCACTCTTTAGCTCCAATTTCTCTAGAAGAACAGCGCCCTCCTCCTGTTTTGTGTCATAAAGCAAGAACATTTCCCATGAAATCTGCTGGTAGAGCCTGCCAATCTCCTCGAGGGTGGTCTCGTTTGTTTACAGTAATTAATGTCTCAACCTTAATGTGGTAATGATTTATTGATGCTAACATGCTACATGTAGCACCTTTAAGTAAGTTATACTGTATTGGATCAAATACATCTACTAGATTTTGGTTTACAGCCTCCTGAGCATTTTATTCTGTCCCCCAGTATGTGTGTATCTGAACAAGTACGGCAAGGTGGGACCCCATTTGGACCATCAGCGCATCCAGCAGCTACCGGACCACTTTGGGCCAGGCCGGGCCTCCTCGGTGCTGCAGCAGTGTGTCCAGGCCTGTGTGGACTGTGCCCACAACCAGAGTACCGTCTTCTCCTGCCTCAAGTCTGGCCATGGTGGAGAGGTCATCTCAGGTAGGGACTGGGCAGCTGTTGGCATGTTTTTTACCAATGTTCCTCTCATCTTATGCTGCACAGTTACTTAGATCATCATGTGATTTTTCTGATCTTTTTCTCCAGGATTTGAGTTTATAACTTCACCTTTTCCCACTAATTTTCTTTCCCTCCTTTGTTTTTTCCTTTTGTTTTTGCCCTCTAGCCTACTTTGACCAGCAGCAGCACACCCTGACTCTGCCTACAGTCAGCAGCGTCACCTACGTCCTCCGTTTCCTGGAGAAACTCTGCCACAATCTCCACTGCGACCCTCTGTTTGGCAGCCAGCCTGTAGCCAGAGGGGGCCTGCACTATGACAGCCACACATACACTACAGGTCAGGTGCTGTGTAGAGTGCATTGAACACATACTTACATTTGGGATACTCAAATAGTCGTTTGGTGCGTATAAGTATCACATTTACAATAACCAGGATCAGGTACTTCCCGTTGGCTGTATAGGGCATTATATTTATCAGCTATATTGACTGTTTTTCCTTCCTCCATATGTGCTGCTTTTAGAGAGGAGAGGTTTCGGAGACGGTCTAACAACCGGCCCGGGCCGAGGCAGCAAGCGGTTCCTCCAGGACTCCTACAGCAGCCCCCTGCCCCACAAACTGGCCAAAACCCACCGGCACTCCACTGATGGTATGGTACCGCTGTGTAATGTATGTAATGAATGAGCTGCATGTGTCTCAATTCACTAAACCCTAAGGTGTAGCAAAGCACTTCTATCTAATATCTGTCACCAAAACTTTGAAACCTGCTTATATGAACTACATTTCTGGGGACATTATATTAGTATTATACTAGTTTTACACACACTAAAATAAACTACCTAAACTACTAAACTACCACTAAACTAAACTAAGTACCTTAGCTAATGCTTGTGGTGGCTTCAAACTAGATTTCTTGTGATTTTGCTTGATCTTTACTCTCAATTAAAATAATAAAAACTACATGGTGAAATTTGGACTCACTTGGGCTGAGGTATGGTGAGTGCCTGTACCTTGTTATACCCTTTGTGCACTGCTGGGTCTCTTTTTTCAAAAGTGGTTTAGTATTTCTCTGTTCCTCGTCTGTGATAAGAGAATGGAAACAAGACTTGCATCAAAGAATGTCACTGATTAGATGGTTGTTCCTCTTATACAGCGCCTTGCAAAAGTATTCAACCCCTTTGAAAGAGGTTTATGCAAAGCACTCTCTTCCATCAAAGGGAAAAACAAAATTGTTGAAATTCATGTGAAAGGATCCAATTAAAATAACAGAGAAACCATGTTTGTGCAAGTATTCAACCCCTTTGCTTCGTTCGGGGTAAATAGCAAAAATATGTTCAACATTTGGGGTTACTGTTACTCAGACGTCTTATTTAGATTGTATTTGGTTTCCTTTCAACCAAGTCCCTTCACTAGATCTTAAAGGGATCTCAGGGTGGAGGGTGGACAAATATTTTGAAATAACTTAATAGCACAACAAAATGTGCAAAAAGTCAAGCGGTTTGAATACAAGGCACTGTATGTCTAGTATTTATTCAAGATCAGTGTTTCACAGCTCTCTTAATGCTGCGACACATTGATGTGAGGCACTTAATCCTGTTAATTGACTGCTCAGATTTGTCCAATAAAGTCTGATATGATCATATAAAAGAAGATAGTAAAATGTAAGGAGCTGTTGGACCTGGAGCAAATGGTATTAACTCCTGGGGCAAGGGGTGTTAATCATTTAATCATAGACTAATTTCCTTACATTTTAATTAAGTTAATGCAATTAACTTAACTGTTGAGGAGATTTCTTCCAAATGGAAACATCCTCCATTAGAAAACAGTGACTTTTAAAAGATGACACAACGCGCACACAAATGATGGTATTTTTAAGACTTTCCTTGTTTTTGTATTGCTTCTTTATATTTTGTATTTTTATCTTTTTTTGTATTTCTGCTGCATCAGGCTGCAGTTTGTCCTGAGGGATTAATTAAGTATCTATTAATCTGTTGAACCTTCGCCCCCCCGTCGTCCCCAGGCGAGTCCTTCATGGAGAACGGTGTTGGAGGCTCAGAGCACTTAAAGAAGAGTCCCCTCTCCCCCAACTCCCCGGGACAGACCCCCAGCCTGAGGTCCCCCTCCAAGCTGCTGCATCACAACTCTACAGGTAGGGGGAGCCACTGATACAAACATCTTCACCGTCTGCTTTGGATACACTTCACGTCACGATAGCAAACAATCACAATTTTTGACAAGAAAAACTTGAGAGCTGTTAATGTAGTTTGCCAGTTTGTGCCATCAGCCTGTCTCTGTACCTAGGGCAGCTCAAGTTGTATTTTTGGTGTGGTATTGTGATCCTCCTTGGTATTGTGGTTCTTGGTCTGATATTGCAGGAAAAGTGTCATATAACAACCCTGCTGTCTAGAAAGCAATGCTCCTATCTTCTTTTCTGTTTTTTCTGCAAATGAAATGATCCTCTGAGTGCTTGTACTAACAACTCTTCCTCCGTCCCCAGGCTCAGGCAGTTTCCGGGAGAGCCCCAGGCCCAGCGGTCAGGACCCCAACCTGTGGACGGTGGAGGACGTCATGCAGTATATCAGAGATATCGACCCAGTACTGGCCCCACATGCTGACCTTTTCAGAAAGCATGTATGTATTTTCTCAGGACAGTAACGCGTTTTGTTCCAAAATTACACCATTTCTACAATGGAATGCTTACTCTTACAAAGTAGTTGCATGAATTGGTATTGATAATGGATAGCACAAGTGATGTTTTCTCTTTAAATGACAGAAGATAACTTAAGTCTAGTTGACTGAATCCCCTAGATTATAAAATGTAAACTTCTATGAAAACTTTTTTTTAACAATTTTTTTCTGAAATGGATATTTAGCATTTTGGGATAGACTTCTAGACTCTACCTATTGCCAATCTTCTTGACCAGAAGAAAAACTGTCCGGATCATTTTGATTACTTGACCTCGGATGTCAGTTAGGACCTTCATCACCAGGTTTGCACCGTTGAACTTGGTGGATAGTGCTGAGTAACAAGACTATTCTCTCAAATGTCCCTCCTCTCTGTTACAGGAGATTGATGGCAAAGCACTCCTGTTGCTGCGTAGCGACATGATGATGAAATACATGGGCCTCAAGCTTGGCCCCGCCCTCAAACTCACCTTCCATATTGACAAGCTCAAGCGTCCTTAAGGAGGCTGGCCACTCACAACCTTCCGAAGGACTGAATTCCAACCCTCCTTCCCATTCCCACATTCAGTATATCATGCACTGCATATTGGATGTATACTGATCATTACATGTAGCAACTGCCATCAGACTACCGTATCTGGTATTATATACCCCTATCCCAACCTCATCCAATGAGGAGTGTTTATTTTGTGTGGCACAATCCAGCCCTAAGGCAGCATGGGATATGCAGGATCACCCACTTCTTTTCTGTCATTATCTGTCTTGCATTTCAATATGACTTGAAGAATCAGACGTGGCCATTTTAATTGTAAAAGGCAATTTTTGGCCTGCTTTTATTATGTTACATTTATTCTGTACATTTCATATTTTGTACCCCCATGAAAATATGGACTTGTATTTTTGCCTTTTTCAACGGTTTGTGTTGGATATCCTTAAAAAAAGAAAATCCTGAAGGAAGAAAAAAACACTAAATTCATCCCAATAGTTGGGAATGTTTCTGATTGACGTCTCGTTTTGAGGCATGGTTTTACAATTATAACATTATTAACTATAGGAAAAAATCATGTTTATGAAAGAAAAAAACATTTATTCAGAAAATACTGCCATGATGAAATCTGTTTCTTTTACTTGTTCTGGATGTTGTTTACAATGCCTTGTCTCGTCTGTTGTTATTTGTACTTTTTTTAATTTTTTATACTATATTATTAGAATTCCTACATTGAGAGCGCTATCATACTCAGCAATGTTCAATAAATATATAATAACTCGACTTGTCAATTTTTAAAAAAAATATTTACAATGAGATTTGCCATTTACCATTTTGTCAATATGTTTATTTGTGTTTACACTTTCCTCTGTTTGCACTCTATCGCCCCATCACTGCTTTTGTTTACATAGCAATTTATGGGATTTACAAAATTATTTTCTATCTGAAATTTGTCCAACCTTTTCTTATATGACATGTATTTTGAAGCTTTTTTGAAGATGTTAACATTTTCTGAGTTACAGTGGGTTAAGAAAGTCAGCTAGTCAAACTCTTTCAAAACATCCATGAATTTAGATTTAGATTATTTAGATAGTCAATTAGATTTCTTGTAATTCCATGACCTTTTTGTTTTCAACTACTTTACTGTTTAATTTCGAGAGAGGTTATATTCTATTGTCTTTAACAACCTTTAAATCCATCAGTCCATCCAAACTAGTCTTGACCATTTACAGAAGTCCGCCAACAGAGGGCAGCACAGTCCTATCCCGCTTTCTGCTCCTGTGTCTCCTTGCTGCTTCTCCTTGGGACTCACTGACATGCACTGCCACGGGTGGCCATATCTCCATCTGGTAGCCTCAGCATAATAATCTCAGCCATATTTGTATCTCTTGTGAAGAGGACTTCACATGGTTGCTATTGTATTGTTACACACCACCATCATATTTTTGTCAATATTTGAAGAACCCCCTCTCATCTCATCTTGGTTAATTTATGATTCTATTAACCTATCGTTCTCACATTTGCAGTAGATGTTAATGTCACTTTGTTCAGCACACGAGTGGGCTATGTGGGCGAGAATTGCAATAATTATGTAAATACTTTGGATGAAAAGGACACAACATATAATACAGTAAATCTAGCCACATCCTCATAGTGAAAACAGGAAAAACCTATCAGGCTTCAAATCAAGCTTACTGATCACATCTGATATCGGTGTGCATGAATGTTTGTCAGCATGTGTGTGACAGCATACACATGCACACATCCAATTTTGTGCAGTGTATGTATGTGTGTATGCAATGCTCAGGCACATATGACAAGCCCAGAGCCGGTGAGTGATGCCTGTGTTTGTTGCTGTAGCCACTAGTAGCCAAGGTGTTATTCATGCAGCCAATGCTATTTATAGACGTAACAGCTCCTTGCGCTGCGTGTTGTTTGCAGGGGACGTGAAGGGAGTTTCACTTTAGCTCCAAACTACTGACCTCAGAGTCAAACACTACAGTGTGATTTCTTACTAGGTACCGTTCTTGCTTTGCTGATACGGTGTGGACAGCAAAGAGGGATTTTTTTAGATCTAGATTGTTAAGGTTAATATGAAACACCCTGGTTGGGGTTTCCTGAAAGAATTTTTAGTTAGATAGTCTTTTTCGCTCTGACATACAATGGTATTACTATTGTCTTCATGCTACGGTGCTTTTGGGAAATCTTGTGCTTGATATTACCAACCATGCTGGGTAATGCACCTGAGTCATAATGCCAGGCACTGCATACCATACGGGGCTGTGAGCCAGTTTCAATATGTATGAGAGGAAGTTTTGCGGACTAGCACAACAGTTATAGACCGTGAGAGAAAAAACTTTCTCAGGCCTTTTCTTTCGGAGCTGATATCATATTATGGCGTGGACCATAATACCCATTCTCTAACTACGCACGATGAAAGAAACACAACCTCTGTAGAAGCCGCCAGCGTGATTCAGTGTACAGACAAGTGTGGGCAAAGTTAGAGAGAGAGAACAATCAAAAGGATAATGTGCTCAGTCCACCACCACTTCTCTGGCTGAATCACTCACTCCAGAGTTCCCAGCATGCCTTTGGGCTGTCAGTTGAACTAGTGTGTGTTCGGTGGGGGCGTGGGACTCGCTGGCCTCAGATCCTGGTATGCCTGCTGAGCCCTGGTGCCTCAATTATGAAAAATACACTTGGATTTCCTTTTTCTTTGGGTCGTTTTTTAGATTGTGCGCCTGGTTTATCATGAATAATGTGCATGCACTCTCGCTATAAAAAGTGCTTCAAGAATTTGAGTGCACAGGACCACGCTTCAGTTCCCCTCACTGTGACTGTCCTAAACTAATTGTCATTGATCAAGGTTTATTTTGCACACAAAACACCATAGGGCACCTCACACCTCTGTCTGGATGTGTGCACGTCAAGTCGATGCCTTGCTTCACTCAGGGAGCTTCCAAAATTAGTAGCGAAGAGCTTATTCCACCGTGGAATTGACAGACGCTGGAAAAAGGGGGTCACAAGATAAAAGCGATAGCAGCTCATAGAATCAGGCCCAACGCTGCTGCAGAACTGGGAACTGTTTCACAATAACTTGTTTGTGAGACAATCAGCTGAGCGCTCTGTCTCAACTAACACCCACCCACCAAATACACACACACACACACACACAGTCACACTGACACACTCACACCACCCCTGCCTGCAGATGGTTTAGGCCAGCTAATGTCAGGATTCTTCTGCTAGGAAATGTTGCAGCCATGTTGTTGCTGGAACGTGGATGCTCGGTCACATGGCAGCATGGCTATTATGTCTCCAGGGGGGTGAGAAACCACACGCAGAGGCATGGACCACACATAGGCACGCACATGCACAGACACACACACACACACACACACATATACGGCCAAGCACGTTACACATTGACACACACATAAAAACAATCGCAGCACACGTGCACATGCACAGAGCTTTCTCGGGCGTAAACACGTTGATATTCTACAGCGAGATAACGCTTATAAAGCCTAACAAGAATTAGTATAGCCACTCTCTTGTATTAATTCCACCCCCCCAAGCCTATAGCCTCCTACTCTCTCCATGGTAGCATGTGCCTGCCACTGTCACCAGATTAGCACACAGGCTTAAAGCCGTGCTCACAAAGACACTGTGTACAGAACATAGCCTGTGCTAATACTATTTTCCCTCTATTCTAACCCTACAAATCTGTAACTCGACCGGCCTGGCCCAAATACCTCCCGCCTGCCCCGGTCTAGATGGACTAAATGGGCCTGAGTCAAACACTATTGTGATTGCTTGTTAGCATTTGTTAGGAACGTGTTTGAAATGCAATTGAAACTACTTTTCAGTGATTGAATTCATTCGAATTGTGGTGACTGTGGTAAGCCCCGCCCACCCGCTACGCCCAAGCAGTTTAAAAAACGAAGAATTATTTGCACCATCTTACCCAGGTCTTTTACCGACACGGGCTCTATCATGGATTATGTAACCGTTACTCAAGTTCATCCTCAAGGTGAACACTGTGCTAAGATGCTATTGGGAAACCACAGCTCAGCTCAGTTTGGTGCAGCAGTGTAAATCATCCAAACCCTTAAATATTTACCACCGTTAGACAGTGTTGGGACACCTCTACCTGTTTGAGCCAGCTTGACAGAGAAGTGTCAGCTGTGTGCAAGAAAATAAATTATTTACACCCCACTCCTTTACTTCAAATAGCTGGCAAACCATTCAACCCCAGATTTGGGGAGGGGGGGGGGCGGAGGGGGGAGTTGCCAGTCACTAGGCAACCTGTGTGTCACCTGCCCCAACCGGCCCCAACAAGCCACAGTCAGCCAGTTACCTCTGGAGCCTGCTGCACGGGGCACAGGGCTGCATTTAAAGGCCTCCTCAGAAGGATTCATATGGAAAACAAAATGATTACCGAGACACAGCTAAGCTACGTGGCTCCAGGAAAGGCTCGTGTGATGTGATTATATTGCTTTTCCCCCTCTTGTGGGAGCGAGAGAGGGAAGACACTGAGCTTCACTAAAAGCCCGGGAGCAACACTGAGTCGCAACAAAGCAACAACTGGTATTTCAGTGAGTCGGCCTGTTGCGCTTGCAATGTCCGTGTCGTGTTAGCTCTTTGAGAGGGGAAGTTCAGGGAAGGGGAGGGAGGCGCTTTGTCCAATGAGACTAAATATCAAGATGAGACACAAGGTGACAGTTGAGCCAGAAAATCAGGAAGTTCGGCTTGAGCAACATGTCCACTGAACAAACCCTGCCTGGAGGGATCTGCTGTTTATTTACCCCCTGCCAGCACACGCACACACACACACACAAACATACACACACACACACACACAAAAAGGTGTTTGGCCTTTTAACATCTTTAAAACATCCATTCTGTTTTGTTAGGAGCCAGACGTGTTCAAGCATGTGTCCTCATATTCACCCAGGCATTCAGATAGAGACATGCCCCTGTTGTAAATAAATAACTCATCCTCTCATCTGGGAACGTCTGCAGGTTTTCTTTCCATAAACAATTATTTCTCACTTCGTTTCTCACTTTCATCGCTCTGCTCTTATTCTTCACACGTTCGTTTTTTTTTCTTCAAAATTAACTGAGAGATGAAAGATAACACAGAATCTAGTAACGTTATATCAATTTGACATCATAGCATAAGGACATCATAAGTGTACATCCTTATTGAGTTACAATTCCTGAATGTGATTTTCTTATTTACACTGATAATGCACACATCGTCATCATCTGCAAACATGCTGATATTGAGGTATTCCAGTCAGCCTGTTTGATCAGGTTGTGTGCGGATGCTGTGTGTGTGTGTGTGTGAGTGAGAGAAGGGCTGGCCATGCGTGACAACAGCAAATGACCGCCCATCCGTCATTGGTGCTAAGGCCTGAGATTACCCTGAGCTCAGGCAAGGCTCGGCACCAGCTGGACCAGAGCCTGGAAATAGAAAACTAGATAGGAGACCATACTCAACGCAGTCATAAGTGAAGTAGGTTGGACAATTGTTGTGGAGACCCGGGACAGAAGAGAGGAATGTGAGCTGGCTTTAACATGCCTCTCATGTAAACCCTTTTCTGGGTGCTGTTTATTGGTGAGTGTGGTGGGAAAACCCAGCTAAGAAATCCCCAGGCACTAGAAAAAAATCCCTACACCTAATTTCTATGAAGTGGAGAAATCCTTGTCTTTTCTAGTCCCCCTTCTTGTCTGTGTTGTTTTTTTTCTCTTTCAGTTTGCCTATCTCTCTCTCTCTATCAGAGTGTGGCTTTTGGGCTCTGACTTATATTGAGAAAACAGCAAGCTGCCACAGGAAGACAATGTTGCATTCAGCAGTTGTTGTGGGTGGGCTGAAAACGAGAGAGAGCGAGAGAAAAACAGAAGTAACTGTAAACGTCTGTGTGTGTCCCACCCTGCTTAGCCTGCGTCTAGACTGGCCTGTGTGAGGCAGGCAGCAGTCATAACAAGGGATTGGGAGAGCAAACAGGGCTGCTGGCATAGTTGCCCATTCCACTAGAGTCACAATGATTAAGAAACAAGCCTCTGCCTTTAATTGGTGCTAAACAGGGACCTCACAGTGCAGCGTACAATTATGAGATATATGTGGAGACAGAATTCTGCAAGTGTGCCAACAAGCCCCATGTGCCACTCTTGGCCTTCTAGAAAGACCATCTTACCAGATTGGCAGTAAACATGGGACCTGCGACCGTTACTAAGCACTCTGCCAAGATGGTTGGCCTACTTTCTCTTTCTCTTGACACTGACAAAGCCAAGAAAAAAAACCACACACACACACACACACACACACACACCCTTAAAGTGAGTTTTTGTTACTTGAAACACGTGTAAGAGAACAGGACATTTCAATTTCCGCAATACCATGTTTCAATTTGATATCCAGAACATGTTGACCTTGCACAATTGGCCAAATGAAAATAGATGCTTCTTTTAGGAGGTTGAGTCAAAAACTGAGCAATCAGCAAGCGCTATTCCTGGTTGCGGGTGACAACAGTGCTCTCATTTTCCCTTGTTACTCATGATGTTGCTAAAGATGCCCGTGTTGACAATGTGAGGAGCTAAATATGGTGATGACATTCCCGACATGACCTCAATCAAGGATTTCATAGCCTGGAGGCACAGAACAATCCAACACATTCTGCCACCCCAGAGGATCTCTCTACCCTCATTTAATAATGAATACAGTTGTGTGAAGGATGACTGAATGTAGGGTACTGCTGTACACCTCGAGCTGGCTGCGGCTTCAAAAGGACAGGGGGGGGGGGGGTGGGTTGTTTTTGACTTTGCATTAGTCATTTGTTCTGAGTTATTGACAGCAGCCAGTATCCGTTGAGTGCTCCGTTTCTCTGGCCACCCACTGAGCCAGCGGAGAAAAGGTAGCAACTGTCACCGTGGCAGGGTTTACAAGCCTTAAGTCAGTTAAACCCCCCATCAAGGTAAGCTTTCTCTGGCCATTTTCACCTCCCCGACCACGCACATTTCTCTCTTCACACACACACAGCAGAGTCAAGACAAGAAACCAGTGGGCAATACTTTTTGCCACTTCTCATGTCAATACCTGGTAAGCTGATCACCATGACTGAAACTGAGGACCAGTAAATCCTCTTTGGAGTTCAATAGCTGCGATGTCAGATCAGAGTACTTTGATTATAATTAGTCCACAACCTTGACCAAATACTGCTCTCAGCCAATTGGCAGGGCATCAACTTGCAATTAAAACACCATGTGTCAATCACATTACTCAATGACCCTGTGCCTTACCCTGGCTTTGAACATGATAAACCGAGGAAGGATAAGATAATGAAAACCCAGGAGATTTGGAGCAGAGTCAGTGCACAGGCCTACTCCTTTCCAAAAAACATAAATATTGTATCCGTTTAAATGTTTCCTCCCTCGACTAGAAAGGAACCACGGTTTCCCTTCACCCCGCCGGTTAACCTAAGCACTTAGCTAGCTCAGCGCTGCCTGGGGGAAGAGCTGTGTAATGAATGGAAAAGCAGGCCACATTTCTATCCAGGCCATTTTTATTGATCCTCAAAACCCCTTTCACAAAGACCATCCCCCCCCCCCCATCTTGACCACAAAAAGGGGACAATATAAACAATCAATAAATAAGAATCTGCGCGATTAAGGCGGTTCTACATCTCCAATAGAACAGAACAGTGTGGACATTTCTGGAGTTATACAGCTTCATACAGTACAAGCAGTAGATTTTGAGAACATCACATCTAAAAAGGGCAGCACTTTTCCAAAAGTGAACCATTTAAAATTTGGATGAGACTCCCATTCAAATGCATGATACCACATTCTACTTCTGTCTCTGTTTTGTGATAGGAAATCCAAGCCTTTCTTAGAAGACTTTGTCATCCGAGCTTATTTTTATTACCAAGAGGCCGAAATGGAATGGAAAAAAAAAAATCATGAACAGAGGCTTGGATTTTCAGTGTCTCCCCATCCCACCCCACCCCACCCAAAAATCATAAAAAACACTTGATTCCCAAAATTGAGAATCTGTGTTGATGGTTGTTTTCCATATCAATTTTCTCAGAGAGCAATAAATAAATACACATTTTTACTGGTAAACTGCCATGGAGTCTGGGCTTGGAGGCTACACAGTGTCATTGTTAGCATTGTTCAGAGTGGCTTCTGAGAGTTTCAGCATTACTTTATTACATTCATGTCCAGGAGCAGGGAGAGGTGGGACTGGGCTTTAAGCCAACCACCCTCTGGCCACTAGCACATGTGAGACTCAAGCACTGTGCATTCACTGTGGCTATCCAGAGTTGGCGTCTCTTTTTTGCACCCTGCACTGCAACTTGACTTAGTTGTACTGGGAGGTGCTCAAAATAAAAGGTGTAGAGCTGAGCAGTTGTCATCCATCCTGCACAATTCTCACTCCTCTTTCTCCATCCATGCCCCTTCTCAACCAGTTTCTGATCAGGTCCTCTCAGCAACTAACGGTGCTGGGCTGTTGTTTGCTAACAAAGTCCGAGATGAAGTCAAATTCATTCTGGCCCAGGAAGAGTTCTGGCAGCTCCTGGACCCGGTCCAGGCCCAGCTCCATGACCAGTGAGGTCAGGACCTCCTCATCGATCATGTCCGCGTCCATGCCGTTAAGGGCCAGGGCCGGCCCGGCCATGTGCTGCATGTTAGCCAGCTGGGCCGGGTTCATGCGGTACTGGGCCGTGGGCCCCATGTGGTTCCCACCCATAGGCCCGAGCGGGTGTCCATGGTACTGGGTGTTGAGTTTCTGCAGCTGCATGCTGGCCATGAGCTGCTGGGAT
>JAXDDX010000059.1:2035000-2132500 GCA_034670405.1 Hoplostethus atlanticus
ATAGATAGATAGATAGATAGATAGATAGATAGATAGATAGATAGATAGATAGACAGATAGATGGATAGACATAGATAGATAGATAGATAGATGGATAGACAGATAGATAGATAGATAGATGATAGATAGATAGATAGATAGATGATAGATAGATAGATAGATAGATAGATAGTGTTTGTGCATCTGTATGCTATACTGGCATGTACTCATGCATGTGTGTTACCCGCTGGCGTGTGTACGTGCCCTTCAAGATCACTGTTGGTCCATGTGACCCAGCAGACTACTGTGCGTTTGCCTGAGTGAGGGAGTGGAGGGAGGGCAGTGGAATGCCTGCGTGCTATTCTAGGCCACACCGACTGCAGCAGCACTGTAGCTACTGCTGAATGTGTGTGTCTGCCAGTCTTCGTGTGTGTGTGTGAGCATGATGTAAGCGTGTGTGTGTCTGTGTGTGTGTGTATCTTCACTCTGCAGATGCACGTGTCTCTGATTGCCTACTTCAGAACAAGGACCTCTTGCCTGCAATTGCAAATGAATGGAACCACTTTGGGAGAGCAAGCCAATCTATTGTCCAGGGAACTCATCTGTAAATGGGTAACCATTGGCAGCCGTTTGTCATTGTTCAACATTGTCCAGTCACTTTAAACTAGTTCTAATAAATTAATCCCAGGTGTGGGTGCTTTCTGAGAACCTCACCCAGCCAGTCAGTCCAAACAAAACACAGAATCAACATAAGTTTCTATTGTGGTTTGATGAGGACTCTTCTGGTGCTCTGTATTCTGTGCAAGGTTACTCTACTCTGTGACAATATGAGCCAGAAATGCATTTAAAACTGCATCGAGGCGGTCTGTGTTATCATTCCCTGGCTCTAATGGTCTCATTTGCATGACAGCGAGGAGGCAACGTGTCCAAACCTTCTGCAACTCGCCAATCAGATCAACCTGTCTGCTTAGAGACACAAGATATTTGCATGGAATCCTAATCAGCCATGATTGTGGAGGCAGATATGCATTGTGTAATTATATATTCCTTGAACAGGCTGATGCTATAATCAGATGGGGGCTGCGTTGCAGACACATCTCTTTAGGGTTGTTTCTTTCTGATTGTGTAAGTTGCACTGGTTCATCCATCTCTCCAGCTGTGGTCTAAGGGTTGCGGGAGAAGCTGTCCAACACCTTGCCTTGAGCCATTTATTGATTTCCATGTGTATGTATGAGAATGTGTGTGTGTGTGCGCGACTTTGCATGTGTGTTTGTGTGTAAGAGAGAAAAAGCTAGAGGCAGCGTCCATGTGACTGTCTTTATTGGAGCAATAGGCTGTAAGTATTGCCTCTGATCCCGGTTTGGACACACCCCTGGCGCCACACTGTAAAACATACAATAAAATGCTGCAGTTGCAGCACAGTTCCAATATCCAGTCCTAATATGTAGGACTGCTCTAACCACCTCATATAATATATATGTATAATATAACCACCTTTGTTCATTTATCCACTCAAAGATACTCTACCTTTAGCAACCACAAGTCTTCAGTCAACAAGCCCTGTTTGTTGATATAATGGCGCCTATCATGCATCCCTCGCCGTCTCTAGAGTCTGCTTTGTTGACAAGCTGAATGCTTCCATCACAGAACGTCCTGGAATGTGGTTTCTCTGCTCTGTTGTTGGCACTTCAAATATTAGAAGGACACTGCTTTCGTTTCTATCTTGGGAATGCAGGCACTCAACCTTCACATCATACTGCTGGTCAATAAAGAAGGAGGTGAGCAGTAGCTTAGTTACACATGAATGGAAAAATATGTCCATAGTGGTGTGCTAGCTAGCAGCATAGTTACACATAAAAGGTGAAATCATGTATTGTGTTAGCAAGCTAGCCACACACAGTTAAGCCAACAGTACATGCAAAAAAAAAACATAGAAACACTTTTTTTATTGGCTGTCTGGCAAGCAACAACTTGGTTACCCTACCCAGGAAAACAAAAACAGAAATGGCTTATGGACTTTGTTTGGATGGGCCAAACTCTGTATTACTATTAGATCCTATTGAAATACTTACCAATCCTTTTTGTGGATGATGTGTTGGCCAATTTGACTTGATATAACATTTCACATTCATTCTAACTATACACACATGTGGCTGTGGTGTGAATGATTACCAACCAACATAGAACTGTCAGTACGCGTCATGACGCAAGGAGAACATCACTGCATAACATTTTAGTATCACCAAGTGTTTTTTTCATAAAATTCTCTTACTGATTGGTTAACTGGGCCGTGTATTTGTTCTGTGGTGATTCTGCATCTCCTGCAAAAGGACATCAGTTTCCTCTTGAAGCTTTTTGTGGTGGAATTCTCTTCCGTCACCAAATTGTCAGCGCGCCATGGCGGAGAGTGCACAAGTTTTAAAGGGAAGGAAAAGAGATTATATGATTGGTCATGATTGAAGCCAGGCCCAGCACACCCACTGATAGTGCATTCCCCCGTTTCCAACTGTACTGTAGGTACGCATCTCGCCAAGGACCAAAAATCAGCTGCCATGCCCTCTGTGCGCCGTGTGCTTTCGTCTACCATTGATTCACGAAGATAGTGGGGTAAATATTGGACTTTTGGAACCACAGTTTGTTTGGCTACAAAACATTTTATTATGCTGCACAAGCTGTTTGGAAACATTTTATACATTTTCTTGGAGCTGTAAAAAGATGGCTCTGTTAACTTCACTAGTTTGCAAGGCTGAGAAGGAACTACACAGGTTGACTCTGTTTGGTTTTCATACAGACTTCAGTGGAGTTTTTATTAGAATGCACAAGATATAAAAAGCAGCTTAATTGCACCTGCATGCATTGTTGTGTGCTTAAATCTGTATATGGATCATAGTTTTCTACACTCCAACTCAGGCCAGTGGGTCAATGTCCAGCTCCTCTGTGCAGTAATGCCACTTTCTGTGTGTCAGGTGATGGGAGAGTTACCCCACGTTTACAGTACCAGAAGATTAGATGGACAGCCTGATGGGAAGCGATGCCCCTCTGCAGTGTGAGCTAATCAGCTGCCAGTGGAAACTGATCTCGTAGCACCCAAGTCATCTTTAATCTGTCTCTGCATCTCTCGCTGCAGCTAATAGCCGCTGATCTAGGACCAGCTGACTCAGTGTTAATCCTACCCACGCTCTCTGCCAGTAATGAGTGGTAGCGTCATATAGAGCCTTATGGCTGATAGGGAGCTGTGGGCCTATAGTGTTTGGCTTGCCATATGGCTGAGTACTCAAGAAAAGCTCCCACATGCTGCAAAATGAATGGGCTCCACTTGGGTCAATGGCTTGGCTAGTATCGGCTGGAAACCAGGTCACGCCCGATATACAATGTGTTGGCTCATCTCTGACACACCAAACACTCACTGTATGTGGATCTGGACATCAACTGACCACCTGTTTTTGGGACAAATTAAATGCACACATACTAACAGTGTAGCACTCCTTTGACCTCCTTGCTTGTCATTTTAGGGAACTGGGAATTTAAGCTTTTTCTACAGTTGCCCTCACTGTAAGTCACCCTGAATAAGAGAAGCAGCTCAATGCCAGAAATGCAAAATGTAAAATGTAAATTCAGAAAAATTGCATTTCCTAAAGACTGTCAAGTGGTTGGACGCGGGTCTGCTCTAATAATTTGAATTGAAAACAGTTTTGCAATGCCATTATCATTACCAAACACCGTGAACATGGAGGGGCAGCCACCATGTTCAACAGGACAAAGTGTGTCCTGGTATACACATTCCCCTTGAGATGTGCAACCAAAAGTCAGTGTGGGTTGTTGTCAGTAGAAGTTCCGCCACTCTCTCTCTCTTGGTGTGGGGGAGGGTTGTTATTGTTCTGGTAAATGAGAGTCTCTATAAATACTCTCAAGGCTTCCTTCTCCATCTCAACCACCAATCAACAGTCACCGTTCAGCCGAGCAGCTCAGAGAGGGCAATAAGGCTGAGTCAAGGCTAGCGGGGGAGAGAGGGGAGGGACTGGGGGAAGGTCTGACTAAAACCACTGCTATGGCGAAGAAGTGGGTGAGGGAATTTGGAGAAGGCGGGGGAGAAACCTGGTAACTGCCACTCATGGCCCTGGGGCCTGAAGGGGGGGTTGGGACTTGAGTGAAAGTAGTGATTGGGGGAGGGAGGTGGTCTGGACGCTCCAAATTAAAGCAGCTTTCCAGCAGCTTTTTGGAAGTGTTCCCTGTGAAGTGAACTGGACAGGCTGGCCGGTACATCTCCTCTATGAACTTTGGTCAGTCGCTGTTTGCAGCCGTTGATAATGACACATCTGACTGCCATGTTTTTATTCACTCTGCTCTTCTTTTGTGTCACTCGAAAAGCCCCGTTAGGACGAATCTCCACATGACTTCTAACAAATGACTAATAAAGGAATGCCAGAGAATCATAGATATCAATATCTTACGCCGATGTAGCGTCCTCGCCAACTCCATTCATAGGCTTCAGCTACAGAGTGGATTTATTTGGATTTATTTATGGCGTGTGGAGGCAACGTGATCAATCAAGCCACTCCAAGAGGAGTGAGTGGTAAAAGCCAATTCCAAAGATCGATGCGGAGTCAGAGGAGGCAAGGCAGCGTGCCTAAATGAATGCAAAGTCCCTGTCAGCTGAGAGAGCCCCGACCAAATATGAAGGGAAGTCTGAGGCTGAGACATCACCGCTGAAACAGTCGCTCTGCCCTGCTACAGCTGAGAATTCCCAGCGTAGTTATCATGATACATGAGACATGAGAAGCATTAGTGCCTGCAGGTGTTCACACCCTGCAATGATGACTTAATGCAAGCTATACAAATATGACTGCAGTCCTCCCTTGTCTCGCGTATCCCTCTTGACTCATTACCAAGCCATATCAGTCATTTACAGTCAGCGCCACAACCTCAGCACATACATTCCCAGGCAGCACCATTCTTTAGCCTCCACTAGCCTAAGGGATCATTGTCGACACAAACACTAATCATGTCCCCTTCGCTGCACTTCCTGCCTTACAGCCAACAGTGATGACGTTTCCACACCTCCAGGAACGCAAAAAAAAAAACAAGGAGTGGAGGAGAAAGAGCAACAAAATGGACAACAAGAGCCGGCACAACCTGTCAAACAAAATAGTTATTATGGCCGGGGAAGCGGGAGAGAATGGGAGAACACGGTGACGACGTGAAGAATGACCTATTAATCATTCATTATCTCCCAGCACTGTTAATGAGGTGATGACTCTTAAATAATTTGCAATGTGACTGAAGCATATTTCCATAGCAGTAGCCTGAGGACACGGAGGGCATCGGGGACGAGTAGGGAAGGGAATGTGGGATGCACCAGGCACAAAAAAGAACAGCCCCCACACCAGCTTAGCAAACAATAACTATCCTGATATGGGGCTCTGGGAGGCATGGGAGGAGAGAGAGAGAGGGAGAGAGGGGAAAAGAGACGGGAGTGCAAGAGAAGGGAGAGATAATGAAGCTATATGCAATACGGAGACAAGAATGAGCCATGGAGGAAATAACACATTGATAAAGAGTTATGTCTATATGGAGTGGGCGTTTAAGTTGTTCGCCCAGCAGCCCTCATTATGGGTCTGTCTGGCTTCAAGAGGGGCAGGCCAGGGCCTTTAGGCTTTCCTAACACACAAGTCAATGGGGAGCTGTGGCCGGCTAGCACCCCAGCCTGCCGTGGGCCTATTCATCTTGCACAAAACACACAAAAGAGCAGACCATGAGCCACATTCTTGACATCCAACCTCATCACCCCCCCACCACCCACCCCCAGCCCTGACAAGCACCCCTCCCCCAACGCCTCGCACCAGCCTGGGCAGGCAGGAACGGCTATGCTACACTATCTAACTGCCTGGCTGGCTGGCTGGCTGGCTGGCTGGAGTTGTTTGGTGGAGGAAGGGATGCATGGAGGAAGGGCGGGCGGGAGAGAGAGAGAGGGAGAGGGAGAGGGAGAGAGAGAGAGAGGGGGCAGGGATGTTTTCTCTTCAGTCAGCTAATTGACTCACAGATGTCAGGAGGCAGCCGGGTGTGTGGTGAAGCTAAAGCACCCGTTGACACCTTTCCCCTCCACAAACAAACACACATACATACATGCACACAGAGACAAAAGCACTTGCATGCACTCCAACACATGCATGCACATGTATGCATGGCCTCACTGTCCCATTCAGACCCCCCCCCCCATCTCCCTCCTTATCTCTTTTTCTTCTCTCTCTCTCTCTCTCTTTCTCTCTCTCTGTCTCTCTCTCTCACACACACACACACACACACACACACACACACCTCACATCTTCTCACTGTTGGTAAACAGATCTGTCTCTGTGTTGAAGGGGGCTTTGCTCACTTCTCCAAAATAAATCTCAAGGTATAAATATGACAGTGAGCTGTGAGGAGGCTCTGACGGTGGCTCAGTCTCCATAAACACCAGGAACCAAATCACCTTTTTTTGGACAATAAGAATCCTGATTGTTCTGGGTGTAATTTCAGTTTTGTGTTTACTATCTAGGGAGTGTCTCTGGCTCTTGAGCTAAAGTAAGTCTTGTTTTTTTGATATATTGGTACAATACCAGCGAGGCACTTGAAATGCTGTGCAACCTTTGATATGGCCTACATTCACACTGCAGCTCCACCTCTTACACATATGCACTGCAGACCTCAAATGTCTTGTGAACAACTCTGCTGCCCTTCCCTTGTATCTGTATGTGTGTGTGTGTGTGTGTGTGTGTGTGTGTGTGTGTGTGTGTGTGTGTGTGTGTGTTTGTGTGTGTGTGTGTGTGTGTGTGTGTCATCATGTCCATGACTGTGTGTGTTCCAACTAGACTGCTAAACAGCTGAGCCCAAATTGAAAGTCAGTGCTGTCATTCCCTTTATTTACCAAATGACTCACTGGCAGCAGAAACCTTTCTGGACAGACTCTTAGTATTCAAGCAGTTGGTCAAATCATCTTTGACAGTAACAAAATAATTTGGAGGGCCAGTAGACGATATGAGGATATTATATATAGATATATGAAAACATCATCATCATCAGGAATTTGTACATTTTTAGTGATATCCATTAATACCAGAGGGCCGTTCAAGAGAGCAATCATGTTCTACCGCCAAGAAAACACAAATCATGTATTATTGAGTTCACCCAAAAGTTCCCCAGTGGTCTTCGTCCATTGGTCTTCCCATCATCCGGTCTGTTAATGGTGGAGCCACATCCCACTCCCACATGGGAGCTGACAGCTAGCGGTCCCTGCCAGGAAGCAGCTAGCTCTCCTTCCTGACCGGGGAGCCTATCTGTCCTACACCAGCACCGCTTTCTAAATGTTGAGCAATGTCCTGATGAGCACATGTCTTAGTGGGTTCACACATACATGAATGCACACGGACACGCTTGAATACACACACACACACACACACACACACAACCTTGCAGAAGCACAAACACACATGTACATACACACACAGGCCAGTCCACTGCCCACCAGAACCGTCTATGGTCCGCCTGTCCTCTTCCTGTTTTTCCACTCACCCACACTGTTGTCACTCTGGCCAGGAAGCTGTGGGAGAGACACGCATGACAAAGTCTCTCTTTATTAAATTGGCAAGAGTGTCTGTGATGCTGGTAGAGCCTCTGTTTGTGTGTGTGTGTGTTTGAGAGAGAGAGAGAGAGAGAGTTAGTGCTAGAGAGATGGGAGTGGGGGCCTAAGCCAAGGGCTAGAGGCTTATCCAAGATCCACTCTAGACTCATCCCTGGATATTGCTGTTTGAAACCATGAAACAACAGCGGAAGATACAGAATAAAGACCACAAGAGCTCTGCCATTTCACCACTGCACTATCCATCAACCGATAAGATGATCTCAGCTACCAGAGTATTGATTACCTTCAATGCATGATCGATCACCAGTCAGCTGACATTTAGTTTCAATAATATTGTTATTTAAACATATAACAGACACAGCAGCGAGAGGTAAAACTACTTCTCTTATTTTTAAGTCTATATATTACCTCTATATGAGTACTTTTTGAAGTATTTACTCCTAGTTTTATTTGACAATGTCTTATTTTTAGACCAAAGAGTATTGAGTACAAGGAGATCTGGCCTTTACAATATAAGAGTCAGCTGTGTTGATATAAAGAAAGCCTCCCCAAGTGTAGGACGGAAATGACGCAGCTAAACATCTGCTGGGCTCACACCAAAATTGGTAATGCCACAATTTGGGGATAAGGGGGAATTTTTGGAACATGTATAAAATTGTGATTCACTTAAAAGTAAGTAAATACTCGAGTGTTAGTGAGCCACACTTTGACCTTTATGTGATTTAACCGATGCAACACTTCCGTTTGAGTAAAATAATACAGTATTCCTTCCATCTGGCAGCAAACAGCTGTGTACAGTCTCCATGGCCATGTGCAGCCGATAAGGACAGGGAGGACAGAGGACAAGATAAGACATTGTGCTCAGCGGTCAGAGAGTACACCCTCCTCTCCCTCCTCCATTCTCCCTCTCCTCCTCTGTCCCTCTTATCTGCTGCCTCTGTCTTGACCTCCACCCTGCTGCATGGTGTTAGCGAGGGGAGAAAACAGCACGGGACTGGAGCGAGTACAAGTGAACACTGTTGAAGGAAAGAAACGTTTCATATGGCAGCGAAATCATCGGTGATCGCTGTTGTGATCGTTGTGCAATCGAAAATCTATTTTGAACTACCCGGCGCTACCTAGCTTAAATAAGTGGGGTTCTTCAACACACGAACATGTCTGCCTCAAAGTTTAAAGCAATATAGTGCTATCAGTTTGAACCAGAAAAAACATGGGCACTCCCACAGTCACCTTTGGCATCCCTTCCAATTCCTTCTCATTGTGGCATTATAAATTATAAGGAAGGGTAAACTGCTCTCATTTCTGCTTGTGGGAGACATAAGTGGATGCTTGCTGAATCAGAATGAGTGGTATTCCTCTTTAAATGAAAGAGCCTGATGTTTTTCAAATCTCCAGCAGTGACTTTCTAATCAACCCAACTTTAGTTGTATCTATTGGCTCAGCAGAAATGACCTCACAGCTCCCAGTGCTTCCCAAACGCCGGTAAAACACCCCTCAGAGACGTATTGTTCCATGTATGTGTGTATCTATCTTTGTGACAATCATGCTATCCTTTGCAAAATAATTGCTTGGACATCAGTTTCAGTAGACAGAATTTGGACAAGCCCTAAAGACCCTCCAAGAGTCTTTACCTTACCTTCTTACCTTAACACTAGTTATGCTCTTAGTTGCTTGTTTAGGAAGGAAATGCACTTACGATTTCTGGTGACTAGTAGTTTTCTTGCCTACCTATGTTGAATGCACTTATTGTAAGTCGCTTTGGATAAAAGCGTCTGCTAAATGACTGCTAATGTAATGATGTAATGCTGATATGAGGTCAGTTTTGTCATTTATACCTAGGTGATGAGTGTTAGTAGAAGCTGCTGGTAACTCCACTTCCTTGTAAATAAACTCTAACCGCCATCGCCACCACCCACACAAGTGGCTTACATTTTGTCATGGTGTTTTAGTGGGATATTAAATGATGCTGAAACACAACGCTGGCACGCTCCTTTAACGTTTTATAACTGGGCACATTAAAGCATGCCAACATCTTCACCTACACGTGGTGCGGGGACATTAATGATGGGTGTGGTGATCCAGAGTGGACAAAGACATCTTCATTTGACTAGAGCCACAACTCCACCATAAGAGCCGAGCACAGCTCATTTCCATCTCCTGCCAAAAGGACAATGATGGCATTATCACTGAAATGGGATGAGGTGCCACAGGCTGCTTCTTCCTAGTGGGGATTTCCTGGAGCTGTGGGGATCAGAACACACATATACGCACACACACACACACACACACACACACACACACACACTCAAATACCATTGTCTATTTGATAGGTTTTCTTGGACTAATACTCTCCTTCAGCTTGGCTAGCATGATTTCCCAGCCGCCAAATGTCAGAGCTTGAGCACATGGCTGCTTGACTTGATGCATCTGGGTCATGAACAAATTCACAGGAAGACAAAAGGCAACTCAGAACCAGGTTGATACCAGTAAGTTATTCTCTGGTTCAGAAATCGAGGTAAAGTATGACTGATAAGGTGACGGTTTACGTACCCAGTTGCGGTTTGCAACAACAAAACAAAGTCAACTGAACAACACGTATCCTTCATCTGGTTATGACACGTCTCCTATGACAAACAGGAGTCTCTACCACATGAAGCAGTTTAGCAGTCAAACAATTTAATCTCCAAAACAGGCGGCTGGATCTTCTTCAATAAGGGGTTTTGCAGCAATTAAACAGCGCCTGTTTGCAGCAGCTTCCTCGGTTCAACTGATCTGAACACAGGAAAAAACACCTCTTCGTATCTCTCGAAAGGCACGGCAGAATCTTTGTCGGAGACTCTGACTCACGTCTCCTTTGTTCCCTATCATAATAGAGCTAAACCTGGATCCGTCAAGGCTTTTCACCGACCCTACAGCATGTATGGGAAGTTGTGGAAATCAATAGGCTTCAAGTGCTAAATTGTTTGCCTGCCATTGATCCTCCAGAATCTCTGTAATTCAATCCGCCTAATAACAACCAATTATTGTTTCCCCAGCACCAAATCCCCGAGTTCGAGTCCCCTTAGCTTGACTTGATTCCAAACAGAAGGATCCATATATTGATGCCTCACATGTTTTCCTTGGCTGACCTTCACAGGTGGGGGGTGGGTGTATATGTTTGTGTCAACTGTGTGATGTCTCAGCTCCATCCAGAGACGTATAGCGAGGTTGAGTCAATGTGTTGGAGTGCTGAATACACTCTGTGTGGCCTGGAACGACATTAAGATACTGTTAATGCATTTACACCATAAACCACAAGGAGTTAAAAATGCAGCCGGTTGAGACGAGATCAGTTGTTGCACCGTTCACAGTCCCAGTCAGAACGAGGCTCAGGTGTTCCAGGGCTACAGGCCAATCAGCTGTGTTTTTTTTAATTGGTAGAAATCAGCTGTCATTCCTCCTTTGCCTCGTAAGCCAATACTTTCCTTGCAAGGCTTGTTTGAAAATGTTCAAATTGTCTGCGAGGTCGGTGGAGGGGGTTTTTAATGACGGATGAATGAACGGAAAGATGGACGGTCTCTTTGCGTGTTATTAAAGATGTTGCCGACCCCCTGTGAAATCATTGCAGATGTGGGTGATACCGTTCCCCTTCCTGTGGAAGATGATGACACATCTCCCACCGTGTGATGCAACAACTAAAAAGTGTGAAATCTAACAAATGAAGCCGTTTGAGATATCTTTGTACTTGAAAGTGGAAAAAGAGCCACTCTGGATTAAAATGTGGAGGAAAAGATTGAGACCTTGAGTTCTAACTATGTTCGCTGTCGGCTGATAAGATGGCGATTTCCATATCAATATTTGAGGAGCGGGGTAAATAATTGATGGGTTCACTGACACAATGGATATGTAGCCGAGTGGCTCCTTGTCACCGCTGCAGCCCAACTGCAGGAGGTTCAAGTGGGGAATGCACCTAAATAATGTCGTCTCAGTGTGTTTATCTGTTATGGGGGAGGGTCAAGGGGCTCCAGGCATTGATCAACGTGTGTGTGTGTGTTTGAATTCACATATGCATGAATGTGTGTGTGTGTGGGTGTGAACGTGCATGCGTGGTTTTGCATTACAGGCCACATTGTCCAAGCTTCTTCTTCTTCTCCCAGCCCGGCCAGACCCCCTCTCTGTTTCTCCGGCGGGCTTATCTTGCCCTGCCGTTCGTTCTTGCGAGGAAGCGGCGCTTGGCAGAAAGAGACATCTGCTCTGTGAGAGAATGCCCCAATTATTCATGACCATTAAACCATTCAGGATTTGGTCTGCGCGGCATATGTGGTGTTTCTCATAGGCGCGCGTCAGCCACACTTGTTAATGACAGTTTCATTGCTGTGTTGCTTTGTACTTTGTACCTCCGAATTATCACAACAGAGCACACAGCAATTTCTGTCCCGTCGGCCAGTTTGGAGGTTATTAAAATGCAAGACAATATCTTCGCGTTTATGGGAAGGAGAGAGAAAAAAACACGAGATAGGGGGGGGGGGGGGCTGGGTTGTTTTGTTTTCTCTGCCTCGTATCTTTTGCCTTATCGTGCTCTTCTTGTAATTTTGAAACCTTTGTGTTCTCATAATGACACCTCTATTGTTCAGCACTCCTTCTTTCTCAGGTGTGTGCAGGAAGTGGTCTACAGAGGGGGGTTTCAGTGTGGGCGTACAAAGACAGACACACACCACACACACACACACACACTCTGCTCTCCACATTTGCAGTGTAGTTGTCGTTCTGTAAAACACATTTTGTTAAAACCACTTTCTGCATGAATCTGACTTGACTTCTCACGCTCCCTCCCCCCCCCCCGTCCCCTTGTCCGTGTGTCCCTATCACAACAGAGCCTCGTCACCACGGTAGCCGCGGCCACGTAAATCAGCCCCGGCCAACATCATCTGTTCCCAGCTGTTTACCTCCAGCCAAACAAAGGAGTCTGGCTTTTTGTTGTCGCTGGGCGGAGTGCTGCGTCGGCGGAGGGCTGTTATTCAGCTGCGCGTACCGCTATCAGCCCCCTCTCTGAAAAGGCCAATTCAACACAGGGAATCAATGGAATAGGACAGGAGACAAGAGGAGGAGATGTCAATGTGTGTGTGTGTGGGGGGGGTTGTCGGATAGTTAGAAAGTATAAGCAATCCTTCCTAAAGGAGCCGAGACAGACGGGGGCACAAAGGAGGCACGTCACAGGCAAACGTGAAAAGCAAATAAATAGTTGCGTGCCCCCCCCCCCCCTCTCCTCTCAGCTCAGGTGTATATGCAGGAGCTGTTCTCCAGGGAGGAGGGGGGGGGATTTCAGCTTGTGTCTCCAGAGGAGGCTTAGCAAGCGTCGGTTGGAGCTGCGAGGTCTCGTTTGCATCTGCAAATGAGACAGAACCCGGCTGGCCCGTGTCACCTTGGCAACAGGCCATCAGCACCTCCCTCCCTGCTACATTAGCACTGTGGTTGTCTGTCTGCTTGTCAGTCTGCACCCTGCCTCCCTCCATCCCTCCACTGCAGGGCTCATCACCAGCAGCGGCGGCGGCGGCGGCGGCAGCATCCGTCTACCTACCTACCGATAGGATGGGAAGCGTCTCCCTAAATCTTTCATTGAGACCATCAAATAGAGGCGAAAAACAACATTATAAAAGATGAATGCCCCCGGGCTCTTGTGGGTTTCTCAATGAATCTGACTCAAAGGGAAGAATTGGCAGTGGTAATGTGTTGTGTGGTCATGAAATATACATGGTGTGCCCGTGCCAAGTGGTGAGGGGCTTCCAGCTTTACATTTTTGCATAATGACTGCCGTTGATCAATAAAGTATCAGCCAACAAGTTGCTCGACGGTAAGTTGCGGCTATCAGGCCGGGCTTTGTCAGTGCAACCTGGCCTCAGATGCACCGTCAGAGGGGAAAGTAAGGGCTCTTCTGAAACTCACCTTTCATCCCCCCACTGCTGCCACGGGGCACCGGGCGTTCTGCTGCGTTGAGTACACTGCTTGAAGTGAGCTGCTGTTTTTTGTGCCATGTGTCTTAACAGATAAGAGACAAAAGTGTTACGTTTCATGTTCCTTTACTTCCTCTCTGGAGCGAAATGGAATGATAGAAACTAGAAACGCAGCATTACATCCACTACACAATTTTACAGGGTGGCTCAAGGTGCATAATATGTACCCATGATGTCCCAAAGTTCCCTGTTTGAACCCCCACCACCATCTTCACTGTCTCTCTACTGTAAACTACAAAATAAAGCAAAACATGCCAAAAAAATGTTCACGTTTTAAGGGAACAAAGACAACAAGATCATAATACAATAACGGAGTATAAATGCTGAGCTGTTCTTTCTTCTCCTCCTCCCTATATCTGTCTTCCCTCCTATTTTGCTTTCCTTAGGCCTGCTGTCTCTCCCCTCCCCCTCTCTTAACATGCCACACGCTTCCTGTTTACCCTTGATACAACTGGAGGAGGAGAGTAGAGGACTATTTGGTTTAGGGTTGGCCTCTGAAAATCCCTCAAGACATCTAGTTGTGCACCACAGCCGCCGCCATGCAGACATTGTCAAGTCACCTCCATTTGTGTTCAGCTTCATCTAAATCTCATTTTTTTTCAGTGGTAATTTAATTCGTTGTAATGTTATTCTCTTATTAAATCGAAGTCAAACGCAGACTAGGTGTGGTAGCAGCATTGCACACAGTGTCAAATAGTGCCAGTCCTCCCATTCAAATGATGTAAATATGATGTGAGTGGATGTGATCCAACCAGTTCAAGCTGAAAGCAATTAAGCTCAACTGATGCAACTCTGCTGTTGATTGGAAGCCAGCTACACGCTTACATCACCACATCCTGGGCGACCCTGCCCATCGGAAAACAACTTGTTCAATTTGAGGGAATTTTGTAAAAAAGACTTAAACATTGTAGAGCGTCCAGCAGCCAACAAAGATGACAAAGCGTGACATTTGATTTTCAGTAGATTCGCAGTTTTAAGGATGTGTGTATTTCTAAGCAACCTCAGGATCTTTGTGAGGCATTTCTCCCTTTTTTAAAATAAATGTTTTTAAAGTTTCCTAAAACATAAATCAGTCAATGTCATGTATTCTTTGTAACTTCATTGGCGGCAAATGTGTTATGGATTGCTTTTCACAGTGTCTAGGTGTCAGTAGTGTGAAACCTTCATGCCACTGTTGATTCATACCAGCATGTATTTGCAAAACTCTTCAGTCTTCTGGTTTCACCTACTGACATGTAATTGGTGATCACACTCTAATGATAATTTACCTTGGGTATAACACTCAGATGTTAATGTGACCTCTTTTAGGCCGTCTTGTAAAATAGGAGTCCAACACATTTTGACCCCCCCGAGCCCGCGTGCTGCAGTGTGCTGGTGTTTTCCTCGGTGACCTGTGTAACGCTAGCCCCCGCGCTGGGGCCACGGGGTGTGTAACTCAATCACGTCCGGTGTGATTGGCAACACTGATGAATGTCCACTTTGTTTGTACAGCACATTCATCCCCCATCAGGTCGGACGCAACGGAGACCAAATCTAATTTTAAAAGTCCGCCGGTAACCCCCCCCCCCTCCCCGTCAGTGCCGAGGGAGTGGAGCTCCCTGTGTATGCTGTGGCGAACATGCATCCTTTTGTTTTCCATCACTTACTCAGACACGGGGATTGATCCTCCCACGTGTGCGACCCATTTTTTCAGACATCCTGTAGGCATGGAGCCGCACCTCGGGCTGTCTTGTCTGATTATTTCATAGGTCACAGCACTTTTGTTGATGAGTCCTTTGGACGGGGGGGGGGGGGGGGTGCAGCTCCGGTGCTCACTGGCTCTGTGCTGTGTCATTGTGGAAAGATCATCTTGAGTCATGAAGGTAAATTAGAAGTGGATCAATGCAGAAGTGAAGTGGTGAGAGGAGTGGAGTGTCCTTGTGCATGTAACGTTAATGGAGATAACTGGTCCTCCTTAAATATCCTGACAGTATTTAAACGTTAAACTGATCATCAGACAGATGCGATAGCAGAAAAACATCCAAGTAAGTTGCCGTGATACGTCAACAATGTAGTCTTTGTTTGGAAAGGCAATGACGGAGGAGAAGCTTTACAATTAAAGTTTGTGTTTCTGGCGTGATTCATATGCCAAACGGTCCTTGGGAAGACGGCGTGAGCTTGGATGACAATAACAAAGTAATGCGTGTTGATAAGGAGCAGCAAAGACGTGGAAGCCTGAAGGTCAGTTCTGGTGGTGCTGGGAGCTCCCAGAGCGCCGAGGATTCTGCTGACATCCGCCTTCTTTGTTCTGCGTAATTGGCTAAAAGACTGAGCAACTATATTTACACATCCCCCCCAAAGAACATTAATTACAGACTGAGAGAGAAGCAGCATCAGAGCAAGAGCACATTCCCTCCACACATGTTCTCTGGTAGCTGCACGTATGAATGCTTATTAAGGCTGGCGGATAACATGCTGGCTCTATGGTCACGGTTAAAAGTATGTATAGGATTCTGAGGGCTTGAAAATTAGAGAGCATGTGACGAGTGTGAATGTTAAACATATACAAATGTGTTTGAGTTTCTGTAACATTCGGCCTGAAACGTCTCGACGCTCTAATTTAAAACCATGGACGACAGCAGCTGGGTTCCTCAGACAAGCACCAGAGAAGTGGGATTGTGACCAGAAGATTGCAGGTTCACATTCCTGGACCATCTTAGCAAAAACTCTCTCCTCCCTCAACAACCCCTCTGGAAGTGCCACTGAACCCTCAACTGCTAGAAGACTGTAGAAGACTGCGGTTACATTGGGCGACTCTCAAGTGTGAAGGTATGAACGTGTGAAGTGAGGTGTTTGCTGAAAAAGAACAAACCTTCCCCACAAAAATAAAGGTTGGGAAAAAAAAATCATTAACACAGATTTGTTTTTCATTTTCTTGTTTTTTTAGCATTTAGCAAAGTTTATTTTGTACTTGGCTGAAAGTGAGACCTCACCTTTTCCTGCTGTTCACATTGTATCCGGCTTTTTCTAGGACAAAATGATCTTTGAAGGGGTGTCCTGTAGTTGTGACTCTGGTCTCCCACCCTTTTGGCTTGAGTCAGCCATGTTGTTGTGGCCAGACTTGCAGAATTTCCACTACTGGGGGATGGCTGTCAGGGACCTTGTTAATCACTTCCTGTTATTGTCTGTCACAGGAAGTGGATGGGCACTGCTATTGCTAAAGTTCAATGGCAGACTTTCAATTTGTGTGTGTGTGTGTGCGTGTGTGTGTGGGTGTGTGTTCATTTGTTATAATGGAAAGGTGCCGATTGCCTAAGAGACGTAGGGTGGAGTGGTTCTGTTGGGACCGCCCCGAAGAGGAAAAAACAAAAGACCAAAAACAAAAAACAAACAAAAATGTGACCACTGCCATTGCAAACAATAACTCCAATTATATCTTTAGGGCTTCCAGTTCGGTCCAAATTGGGAGCTCTCAGGCCAAACGATCCCTGTCAGAAGGCAGTAGACTGATAATTTGTGCAACAAAAGCAGCACAGAGGGGAAATAATGAAGTACACTGTCACTTAGCAGCCCACAGCAGCTTTATTCATTATCACAGTTCATTTCACAGTTATATTTTTACAAGAAATCCTACACAGGTTACTTTCAAAAGGCTGTCGATACCAAGTGCTGAGTGGGAAGTGCACTGCGAGTACTTGACCAGAGAGAAAAGAAAGTAGTGAGGGAATAAAGGAAAACATCAGCAGGGTCGTAAAGTTAATAGTTCTTGATACTTCCACCTGAACGTGATGAAATACTCCACAGAAGGATTAGCAATAGAATGGATTGAATGGATTGAATGGATTGACATTATTGATTGCAGCAGCAAGAAAGCTATTTGCAAAGACAATGCAAGGGCAGAATGTTATGGGGACTCAAACATCTGATCTGTGAATTGGATGTATGACACCCTGAAGCCCTAATCTTTAGGTTTTCCTGAGAACTGCCACAGAGAATGGGATACCTCAGCGGGTATGGAATATTTGGGACATTTTCAGGAATATTGTCTGAAGCTGAAAAAGGGGAGTACAGGTGATAAATCGTATTTCATTGGCATTGTTGCGTCTTGTCTGATACTTGCCAAATGACATCATGCTAAGCTTAGCAAATCTTTAAGTCCAAAATGTGATGAACGGTGAGGCTCATGATTTTGACTAACTGAGGGTGTTGATGCAACTCAATGCAACCAGCCAGTCATTTCCCATGGAACATATCCCCCCCCCCCCACTGTCTGATTCAATTACCAATTTTATAGTCATATCTTTCATCACTCGACAACTGACTCAAACAAGCGAGTGTCCTAAATCCGAGTCGGTTGTTTGTTTTGGGTTCCACGCCGTCAAAGCAACACCTGGAGACAGAGAAGAGAGATGCCAACCGGTGTGTACATTGGGACCCTATTTGTTTGAATAGGATATCTATTATCCCATGACCTAAAATACTGCTTGAAGGAGACAATGGAAGATTGACAGCGGGTACAAGTGTAAGAAAGAGGAAGAAGAAAATCCGTTCTTGCAGAAGAGGATGGGGAGTTGGCTGATGTAATTGAGATAGAATGAGATGCTATCAGCGCTGGGGTCGCCATAAATAAACACAGGGAGGGCATTGAGTGTGTGAGGGGAAAAAGTGGCTTGCATGCATGCCCATGTCAGTGTGTGTGTGTGTGTGTGTGTGTGTGTGTGTGTGAGGACCCTCTTTGCGTCGGGGGAGGGGAAGCCTTAGCTTTAAGCCCTGGAACTGACTAACTGGTGCGTTCCCCTGAGGAGCACTGGTTGTGCTTGTGTTGTATAAAAAAAAAGACCTCTCTCTCTCGGGGAATACCCATGGGACCGTCACACACACACACACACACACACACGTCCTCCTCTCTTTGTCTCACCCACACGTCTCTCTCTCCAAAATGTATTTACTCAAACTCCCTGCCTCTCATGCTCACACTTATCACAGACACATCATCCACATCGACAGACACCAGCTAGCACACAAACATGAACTGACATCTGAGGGGGCCGTCCATGAAAAAAACAAAACACCATTTGAATGTGACGAGCAGATGTGGGTTGCGTAGTATTTGCCAATAAACGTGTGTTTCCCACAACATGCAGTACCAGGTGGGTGGGGTTTACCCCATCATGACAATTTAAATTGTGGCTGGTAAGTGGTCAGAAATTGACATTTTCATACACTCCTCTGTGATTGTCAAAACATTCTGCCACTCTATTTTTATAGATGATCCAATGTGGAAAAAGCTCATCCATCTGGTGCGTTAAGCAGGCTAAAATAACATTAAATGTATTTCCATGTACTGGTGATTTCCAGGCCAGCAAACAGATGCATGTGTAATATGAGAGACAGAAAAATCAAACATATGGCCTCGATAGAACCAAGTGAGGTCCAACCAGGGATTTCTGGGTTGTGGGATGGGTGGGACCAACTGCCAGGCTCTGACAGTGCAGATTTAGTTACTCTCCCCACCCCCCCCCCACCACCCCATGTGATAAGAGAGGGCAAACAGTTTGGGGGAAGATTGGGAATGTTCACTACATAGGACATACTACAGATGATATCTAAAGCGATTGTCCTCAGAAGACCCCCACGGAGCGAAAGGTATTTCCTGTCGAGTTGAAGTTGACGAAATGTGGTCTTGTAGGAAGGAAGGAAGAATGTGCAGCAGAGAGCTTGCTGCGTCGGGGATACACATGTGGTTTCCTCTGATGGCATCATGCACCGAGGAGATAAAAGCGTGTTTGTCATACAAACCCTGACGCCGATACAGAATAGTTACACATGCACACACACACATAAACACACACACACATAAACACAAACTTGTCCGAGATGGAGAGACAGAGCGGGGCATGTCTGCCTTGAATGTGAGCATGCCCTGGCTAGCCTCCCCAGCAGCAGCCTCTGGAGAGCCTGGGGACTGAATGAAGCCTTTTGAGTCGTGGCTGGTGAGGGGCAGGTCCATTGTTAAGGACAGCTGGGCCTCTTGTTTCTTGCTCTCTCTCTGGGGGCGATGGGCACCCAATACGAGGAGATTGGGTTTCTACCACCCACTCCTGCCCAACCCCCCCGCCCCCCTCCCCCACGCATCTGCAACAGCATTGGCTGTGACTGTCTGTCTTTCTGTCTGAGACCACTTCTGGGCTCTATTGAGTAGAAAGCGCCTTATGGTGCACCGGTGTCTTGGTGTGAGAGGAATGTGAATAATCTGGAATCTTTTTTTTTTTTTACAAGCAAATTTAGAAGTCAAGAATAAAATATAGTATAATGGATTTGGTAATAAATTATATGGAATTAGGTCATTGCACTGGTAGCCATAAATGTATGAGATGATAATAAGGCAAATTCTACTGAGAAATAAAAATGCATGTCTTCTCCCTATGCAGCAATATCATCATCTAATACTGTCTATGAGGGGAAAGCACTTCTTTATATATCCACTTTATTAGAGCTCCTTTCTGAATGGCTTCTCAGACAACACAACACAACTCCAAGCTCATTCTTGTCCCCACATCCTCTCCATCCCCCTCCCCCAACCCCTCTCGTTTTTCCCACACTCCCCCTTTTCCCTTCCCTGCCCGAGGGAGTGCTGTGATTGGGTGAGCAGAGCTGCTCTCTGTGGACTGTTCTCAGTCTGTCACTATCCTTGTGGCTGGAGAGTAGGATGGAATAAAGCTCCCAAACTGGGCTATTTGAGACTATTTTCATCCCTGCACGTCTGTTTCTGTGGGCTCACGCTCCAAATATAGATCTTGGCACCAATGACGTTAATGAAATATGTCCCCCTTTTTTTTTTTTGCTGGTTTAAATCTCCTTATGTAATCTCTTCTTTGAGGAGGAGCTGGCCATACCTTACCATCTGGGCCTGATCCTGCAGTTATCTTCCCCTGTCGTTACTGTCTTGCAAACTGTGTCTCTTTCCTGCAGTTCTTGGAGTTGCATGTGGTGGAACCTGGGAGTACGTGGGTTGGGGGGGTTGGGGGGGGGAGTTCATTTCCAATTGGATGTTGAGCACAAATCCAGGAAAAACACGCTGGGTGTGACCTAGAAGTCCCAGCCGGTATCCTGTCATTCCATTGCACAATGCAGCAAGGGAAGTGACAAATCCCTAAGCCACTTTGTGTCAGAGGCAGACTCAAATAGAGAGTGGTGTTCCATGTGACAGATGCTACACACGCAGGCCTACGGTAAAAATTACTGACAGCTCGGTTCACCTCATGTTCTACGCTCTGCTTCTCAAAAGAAAAAATAAATAAATAAAAAGAAGAAGAAGAGGAAGGAAAGCCTCTGCATGTTCTGATATTCAACAGAAGGCGATAATGTCAACAACACCCCGAAGACACATCCATGGAAGGGGTTTGTTTGTGTGACCTGTTTTTGCGATAAAAGCACTTTGGTAATTGAAAAATATCTCAGCAAGCGTTTCAACAACTGGGCAGAGCTCGTGACATGAAATATCTCAAGATAGGCCCGTCGATACAAGGAAGCATTTTATCCGCATGGGGGAACAGGTACATGACTGAATCATACCCTTGCAGTTTCAGCAGCATGCACTATTAATGGGGCCAGAATGGATGGCAAATAATACTGATTTAGAAGAATAAAACAGCCTCTTCTGCCCCGGCTGTTGCTACCCACGTGAGTGCGCGTGGCGGCATTCCCCTCTCTCTCCTGTGTGTGTCTGGTGAATGGAGGTGCTGTGGGTCAGTGGAGCAGCTGGTGACTGGGAGGAAGAACTTAACCAGGCCTCCTTTGTGGATCAGCTGTCTCTGGCCCAGCTTTGTCATTCCAAATTGGGTCCCTTACATCCAGAGCCCAGGGAGGTTTTGACATGTAAATGGAGGGCTAGGAGCCCCAAAGCCCCGCGATTACTCTCTGAAATGATATAGGGCCAACAACGGTTCCCTGAGATCCACCGCTGGGGGGGGAGGAGACACAGCAGGCTCACCATAGACTGAAGTGTGCCACCCAGTCTGGGATAATGGTAATGATGGAGCTTCTGTCTGGACATCAAACAGCCCCCCCCCTTAATATCATTATTTTCTGATGATGTGTGGATTCACAATGATAACGCAAATTCAATTACAGATTTCTATATATTTCGATATGGTTATAGCTTACCTATATAAGTGTGATTTCCCATAAACATTTCTTATTTAATCAAGATCTGAATGATTGCAATTATCAGGAACATGCTGCACTGTTGCATCTATTCACACAGCGAAAGTGGAACATGAACGACACAGAAAGCCATCTTACACAAGCCTAACCTTTGATCATTTCAGTAGCTCTATAAAAACAAAGCCTATGGCCAGACACCAACGCCCCAGTGAGCTGGTGTTAGGCACGTCTGTGTACCACATGTGTCTAAGGGCTGTAAAAAGACCAACACTGCTCACCCTCTCGCAGCAGAATCTGCCCATATGCAGTTAAATCTCGTTACAACCCCGCTTCGACCGAGAGAGCAAACAAACAAGAATAACTCGGCACATTTGGACAGGCGCCAGAGCTGCAAACATCATTGCACTAACGCAAGCAAAATACTCTATTGCGTGGCCTCAATAATGCACAGTATCACACAGCTGGAGCGTGTCTGGTTCATATTTGCAAGAGCAGAGAAAACCAACAGCAGAGAGCTACTGAGCAGCAGCAGCAGTAGGCACACAGGAAGTGAAATTTGCTCAATATACTGTAGCCTGAGGGGGTTTAGAGGGATAATTGCGGGCACTCCTAGCTTGCTAGATGGCCGCCCTGTGCTGTTGCTGCAACGGTGAAGGGAATCCTCTCTTAGTGACAGCTGTCTGCAGCATGGCACACAGAAAGGACATGACACGAAGCATGTAAACACTGGATTCACCCATGTCCTCCTTACTGTCCACACGGCTTATTACAGGAGGATGCTGGCAGCAGAATATACCAGGAATTGCTGCCTGCTCTGGCAAGGAGGGCACTTTTTTTCCAGGCTGCCCCACTTTCTGCCTGTGGTTGTTTGACTTAGTTTATTTGTTCTGAACAGCCACTTATCTATGGCTATTTTTTTTTCATGGCACAACTTTGCTGTTGCTTATAGTAAAATGGCATGGCTCTAAACTTCAGGGCCTACTGCTGCGCTGCTGTGATTGTTTTTCTCAGCATTGGTATCCAGGTTGTGTTGTTGGGGCCCAGGTAAACAATAGATACAGACACAGATAAGGAGTTATAATTGACAGAAGAACAAATAAGTGAAGTTGCCTAATGTGTTTGCATGATTTAAAGCTCTTTGTAATGTGTCTGCATGTAATGACATAATGGGTTACATAATGGAACTGATACTTCTTTGCAGTAACGTGACGCAGTAGAGATCATGTGTGTGTCTGTGTGTCTGTGTGTGTGTGTGTGTGTGTTGGGGGGGTGGTGTGCAATGATGAACAGAGTAGCAGATAATGACCTCAGCTTCCATCTGCTGGGCACCGCGGGGCGGAGACACCTTCAACCTGCTGCCGGTTGGTCGCCACGGCAATCTGCCGCTCCCCATCGTCCTGGTGACATCTGCTTTTGGGTGACTGAAAGATGAATGCAGCACCAGCCGCATGAGCACAGCACAGACATCACACACACACACACACACACACACACACACACACACACACACACACACACACACACACACACACACACACACACACACACACACACACACGCACACCAACGCTGCGGCACAGATGGCCACAGACATACTGCCATGTAGATTACAATCCAGACATTCTCCACTGCTTCTAACCTCTCAGCGTTAGGGGGATGTAATGTAATCACAGATTTGTAGCACTGTTAGCAGTGACTATGTTTTGGGTCACTTCCTAAAGAGTTGGCTTCGGCTGCCAATGGCTGGCACTCAAGAAACCTCACCACAGTGCTGTTTTTTTCAGAGCGACTGTTTACCCAACACTGTGCACTGCTCACATACATGACAGAGGCGTCTACCTGTCGAGGGAACGGGGCAACCTGCTATGCCCATTTTGGTTCCTAATACCAATTTACTCCTTCTTAGACCGCGGGGGAATACGTGTCTTTGTTTACTAGTACTCTGTATCTATGGTGATACCGTTTTGCTTGACTAGAGTCCCCAGCCACAGCTGTCACCGTTATTTAGTGCCACTGCGGTAACCTTGGTAACACCCATTCTGCATACAAGTGTTATTCACACAAGTGAGAACGCGATAAACAGGTGAGGTGCTGTAAACACGGTGATTACAGACTAACCAGCACGAGGACAGGAACGAAACAGGCTTGTGTGTCCTGTCCACTTCCAGGGCAGGAGGGCTGAAGGGAGGACAGAAAGAGAGAGAGAGAGAGAGAGAGAGAGAGAGAGAGAGAGCGAGAGAGCGAGAGAGAGAGAGAGAGAGAGAGAGGAAATGAAGGGGCGGGGCTGCAGTAAGAGAGGAACAGCGAGGCAGAGCAGGCAAAAGAAAGAGAGGGGAATTCAGGTCAGTGTTGTGGATTAGGGATGCATGCTGGGTTGGGCGGTTTGATCCACCACCAGCTTCGACAGCTTGGAGAAATACAGACTGGGTGAGAGAGAGAGAAAGAAAGAGAGAGAGAGAAAGGGGGTGACAGGGGGCAGCAAAATAAGGACATGATCAATAGTAATTGGCTTTCACAATATCTCAGGGAGCAGGACTGAAAGTTTGTCGCAATCATCTCATGAGACGGCCAGTTAGACTGAAAGGGTGGACGATTATGTCAGGCCTGAAATGTTACACGATGCACATCCCTGTTAGAAAAATGTGTTTCAAAACAGCAAAATTGCTTTTAGAAACCGAGAGAAGCAAGCGGAGAACTGGTATTTGCAGGAGGACTGAAGTTAAGTTTGATTTTTTTAATTACAAGTTACTGAAACACCAAACACTCTTGTTAAATCTAAATGTTAAACTCCAGTAATTACTCCATGTTTCCTGTAGCTCGGTTTCCATTGTTTGGGGTTCAGAAAAAGCACAATATGAAAAAAGCATGTGTGGCTACCGGGCAGTTGACCCAGTATTTGGGTCAACCTGGGTCTAACCTGCTTGGAATACCAGCTGAGGTTTCCCAGTTAGTCTGGTTGTTGTCACTCCACACTACTAGTACACTAAATTGTTCTTGTGATTGTCTACACTTTCTGGCACGCGTTGTGATACTGTGCCGCTTTGCCAAACTACAAAACCTACTTGCCGATGCTACCTGACCCAGCTCAGGTATTTACCTGCCGGTGGAGAGGATTCTGTTTTGGTTCCTATAACAAAAACATGGTTGTAAAGCAGCTGACTGGTGGAGGTCTCTCTGTGTGTCTGGCTGCACAGACTCTGCAAACTTAACATCACACTCCGAAAAATTCCACTCAGTACCGCTAGCCAAGTGTGGAGACTCACAGCACACACACACACACACACACACACACACACATTCACTCATTCACCAGCTCACACACAAATTCACACAATCACATGTTCACCCACGTACACGCGGGCACATACTCACACGTGTCCATACTGACTTGCATGTGCACACACACACACACACACACACACTCAAAACCCCTGCCGTGGCTGTAAAATCAGCATAGCTCTCTGAAATTCCACTAACACCTCCCACCCCACGGAAACACACACACACACACACACACACACACACACACACACACACACACACACACACACTCCTGAGAACCCACACAATTAATGTGAAATCACATCCATCTTCCACCCCACTTCCCCTCCCCTGTTCTCCATTACAAATAGCTGAGGATTGCATTCTCTCCCTCTGGCCTTCCCTGTTGTTGTTTTTACATGTCTTGTTGTGTGCAATACTCTCCCTTATGTAAGGCACAATTACCCAACCTGAGTGCTATTCTCAGTGGGAGTGATCGCACTGGTGCATTCCAAACTCAACGAGACGGAGAGACAGAGAGAGAGAGAGAGGGAGAAAGGAAAGAGAGATAATCTTTCTTTAATGATTATTTTTATGGCAGCTCTGCTTCACTAGATAGTGCACACAGTAGAGAGAGAGAGAGAGAGAGAGAGAGGGGGGAGAGAGGAGAGCGAGGTACGCCGCGAAAGTCATGAGTCACATTCAAACTCACAACATCGCAAGCACCTGCTGAGCCACCGCGATGCCTCGGAGAGTCAACAATCTAAGTGGATTAATGCGTCGCAGATTTAACCCCCACCTCAGCATGAGTACCGGGGCTCCTTGATGCCTTGGTAAACAGTTAGTGAGGGATGAAGAGACACCGCGTGGGGTTGTGATTATTCATTCATTGTCTTCGCCCGCTTGTTTCCTTTCAGGGTTGCGGGGGTGTTTCGGTAGTGCAACACCCTGGAGGGGGAGACAAACAGTCACATCCACACCTATGGGCAGTTGAGAGTCTCCCACCCATGTGACTTGCAGGTCTTTGGAATGTGGGAGGAAACCCCCTACAACACAGAACGGCTGGGGAATGAACCCAGGTCCTTCTTGCTGGGAGGTGACAGTGCTGTGGTTGAAATTAAAGAGAGAATTGAGGGGAACAACAGGGGGGGGGGGGGGGGGGGGAGGGTAACATATGTGCTGATCAATAGCTTTTTGTTTCTGATGCTTCACGCACCGCGGACAACAATTGACATATTCACTCACTCCGCCCTGGAATGTCCTCCGCCTGGTCTTTGCGTTCTCGCTCTCCATGCCGGACCACGGTGAACCTCTGGGTGTGTTCGCAAGCGAGGCAGCGTCGCAGGCTCGTTACCAAACAGTGTGTGTGAGATCCACAAGGGCCAAACCGCATTGGTTCTGCCCGGGTCATGTTCCTGCATTCCTCTATACATGTGATCCAAAGTGATATGTCCTTGCAATCAAGTCGCCCATTGTCCTTGCACTCCTTCTCATGAACACTTCTCACAGAGGGAGCAGGGGGCTCAGATACTGGGAGAGACAGATCCTCTATTGATGAAGCCACCAAAATAGAACACTCCCTTTGTGTAATACTGTAGCTCCTTTGTGGGTGTAATGCACTGGAAAGCACATATGAGGTAGTGGACAGGGATGGAGCCAGCCATTTGACTGATGATGGGTTCCTGTTAACAAAATAAAGAGTGTGTGGCATCGGGGACATTGCACGGTCATGAAATACAATTAAGAAGGGTTGAAATGAGAGCAATGAAAGAGTGCCGGCGCTACTATAATAGCATGTAACGCAGCATTTTTGGCATTTTTTTTACTTGAATAGAAGCTTTACATGGTCCTTCATATGATGAGTAAAACCTACACAAAAAAATGCATTGTGATCAATCTGACCATGCATGTTGTTTTTCTGAACAGACTTTTTCTCCAGTGACAATATTGTGAAATGTTTTTAGAGAATAGGCCCGTCGCTGGGTAACGCGTGGAGGGTTTCGTCCTATGATGTTCACGCGCCGTTTACAACTCAGCAGCCATCCAGTCACACCTCTCCTGCTGGTAAAGGATGCTGCTGCAGCGAAGCGGGGTGGACCGGTTGGACGGGCGTCGATGCCTTCGATGCGAGGTCAAAATAAGTGAATAACACAATTAGTGATAAAAGGACCACTTGTTCACCACGGCTGAGCATCTGACTTGAGAATGACATGTGGTCTGGGAGCACTAATGTACAATGTCACAAGGCATCGGGGTGCATCCCTTCCCTATCAATGGCAAAATGTGTTATCAGACTGTACTCGGTGTCCGTGGTGGTTGTTATTTTAGGAAACATCTGATATGATGCTAATCTAAGAAAACTAAGCGGGAACATCTCTCAGTTGGTGTATTTTGACTAGAAAAATAATACATTTTGATCCACTATTGGATGGAATCATCTTCTTTTTTATTAAATATAAGCCGCTTATGTGTTACAGAGCACATTTATGAGGCTGCAAGAAGGTGTGGTGTGTTCTTCATGTTGCTAAATCTCCTTATTTGAAACTTGTGTGTATTTTAATTAAAACAAAATGAGAGCTCTCTGTTTTACACACAGGGCATCCTCTCCATTTGGCTAATATATCAAACTTGCCACCATTCCACAATCAAAAAACTATCCACCAAACACATAATAGCGTCCCCTGTCAAAGGCCACAACCCCAAATACTCAGGCGTGTTTGCACATTACATACGCAACTCAGAAAGGAATACATGGCTTGATGAATCAGGCCCCATGATCTTCCTCTCAATCCCTCTATTGAGCAGGCATGTCCTCCTGAGGGGGGGGGGGGGGGGGGATGAAAAAAAAGAGGAGAGCATGCGTTTTAAATTAATCAATCCTTCTCATTTCCCCCTCTCCTCCTAGGCAGACAGACCTCTCCTGGAGGGGGGTCTGCGACAGCGGAAAAAAACACTGTCATCTGTTTTCATGGAGGTGGCAGAGGCCCAGCCGCTAGCTGTGTCTTGGCTGGGAGAAAGAAGAGAGAGGGGAAGAGAGAGAGAGAGAGTAGGGTGAAGAGGAATAGGGGGAAGAGGGGGAATGGGGGAGAGAGGAGAAAGGGAGGGAGGGAGAGGGGGGGAGAGCGGACAGAGGAGTGATGGAGGAGAGAGCAGGAGGCCACATGCTAGGAGTTGGGTTAGGATAACAGCCGAGGAGCATGGGATATGTTGGCCTCCATACGTGTACAAAGGCAGCTCACAGATGACAGTACAGTGGCATACCGGGCGCCGGTCCAGAGACTCAGCCCCCATGGGGAGAGTCTCTCTTTCACTCTATCCGAGTGTCTCTCTCTCACTCACTCTCTCGCGCTCTCCTCAGTCCCAACCCCCACTTTCACTCTTTCTCTCGCTAGAGCTCTCTCAAAAATCACTCAGTTTCTATTTCTCTCCCTCTCGTCTCTCTATTGTCATATTAGGAGCAGTATTATCCGATGTACTCTCTGCCCCGATGCCTTTCTCCACTGGTAGTCATACATTACATTTTGCCCTAATCAAATTAGATCTGCTCCGAGTAGTGGGAGGACTAACTCTCAGTGCAGACACAAAACAGACAACGCCCTCCAACTGACATTTATTTTCTCAATAACTTGAGGCTTAGGCGAGGACAAGAGTATGGTAGAAGTCACACACACACACACACACACACACGCACACACACACACACACAGAGCGTAAACAGAGTATTAACTAGGTTTAAGACAATGACAACAAACTCAGTGCGGGTTTCCCCAGAGGTGGATTTCTCAGAAAGACTATTGTTTGTCTATGGCTCCTGTTTACAACCGCACCTGACCTTGTTGTCACATGGTGTGTCATTGTTGGTGTCAGTGAGTTAATGTGTGTGTGTGTGTGTGTGTGCTTGGTTGTGTGTGTTCGGGGCGAATGATCTTGAGCGTCTCTTACCCTTCTAAAAGTGCTGCACTGAACAAGAGCAGTGTCCAGCCCTCTGCAAGCTGCTCCCAGTGAATGCATTGACACCGATATGTGACATTTCAGGAACCTGGTCGAGACCGGGTTATGCATGCTTTTACCCTGTTTTAATTCTGTGCTGATCATCATTATCAATGCTACCCACATGCCCAACCCTTGGCAGCCACCGCCACTGTTTATCCAGTCCGCCGAGCACATGAGCAGCCATAATGAACCCGAGAGCTCACTTTTCCTCTGAGTGGTTAGGTACTGCATTGTGCCTTCAGAGCCATCTGTGTTCCTCTCGCCACGCTCCAAAACTACAAGAAGACAGGGAAAGGCACCATTCATAAATAGTGTAATAAATAATGATACATAATAATAAAATAATGTGTTTCCTTGTCTCTGATGTTCATGGTCTGCTGCCGGCACTTCAGGCCATCATGACATCTGACCCTTTACCCTGCCCATGGCTAGCTTCAGCGGGTGAAGACACATTAGAAACTTTTGCACAACGTTTTGCATTGCGTTTACATTTTAGGCGTTTAACTGACGCTCTTACCAGGAGCAACTTACAGTGTGTGAAACAGTAGAACTAGATCACCAACATTAAAGGAAACCGATAGTGATAATTTTCCTGTCACCCTAAAATAATCAGGCAAGAGAGATGTTAATATTTAAAAATATGACTCAAGGAAGAAGGTCAAAGGTATTTTATTTTGAGGTCATGAACAATTATCCTTCAAAAATTAGCTGCCCCAGAAGTTAGTTAACGTTGATTTGTATTGCTGATAATCGGGATTACGGGGATAAACGCTGTCTTGGAAACGGCAACTATGGACAATAAAAGGAGTATTTTCAGCTTTTGCTCCTATTTGTTTCACTAAACTTTAAAATGAACACAAATCAGCGATATCACCCCAGATACCTAGGGCAGCCAAAATAAGTTGGTTAGAGGTTAAAAAAGGGTTCAAAGTGAAAATGCTCTACCAAATTGAAATACAACCCTGTGTCCATACGCCCATCATTGTTTATTTTCACTTTGCAGTCATTGATACGACTATGTCACAAGCCTGGGATGTTATAAGTGATGTTATATTCATCTTGATAGCAGCAAAGTAATCAATTTTGTATGAGCTCCAATATAATTTAAGTGGATAAATCAGGTCAAGTCTATTTCCCCCTCGAAAGACTTTTAGCCCGCAGTTATTTTGAGCAGTTTCATTCAGTATACAGATGTCTCCAGACTGGTTGGCTTCCCTTGGTCTGCATGGAAGGTAATAAACATTAGTAGCCAAACATTTCCAGGTAATCATTAACTTAAAACCATGAGTGGACACAGCTGAATTTTGGCCACCGTCAGAGAGAACACATTGCGAAAACATGGCACTTTGTCTCCCCGAGGTACCCTGACAGGCTGATTTCTTTACCAGGAAATGGGAGCATAGGTGGGTGGTACATTGCCGTCCCCTGATGTGTTTCAAATAAAGTTGGACTCGAAGAGGTGGAATTACCTGTGAATTGCCCTCTGCGTTATTTTAAGAGTGCAGAGAGACCAGGGAAGGATAGCGACTCTTCATGCGGGAGGTTAATGTGTGTCTGTGCTCACTTGTCAGATGTAATTGAAGGGAACAGCTTATGAAAATGAGGTGGCAGGGATGAGGTCTTTAATTAGATCAAGATCATGGACAGAAATGAATTAGAATCCCCACTCTCATTACCCACAGCAAAACTGGAGCAGCAAGACAGTGACTATGTGGAGGGACACGTAAATATCTTCAAGACATTGTAATATATATATTTTTTGAGGGAACATTACTCAGACTAGCAGAATAGCAGACTACAATATACAAAGTTAGCCATGTTTCTCCCCAAATTAATGGATTTCATTGAATTTAAAAGGCATCTTGGTGTCTCAAAAGGGTTATTTGCTTCCATCAAGTTACTGGTGCCATTTTTGTGAGTACTCTCATGAATGTCAATTGCTCAATCTAGCCAATCTAGCTACTGTTGGCCAATACAACATTGAACTCATACGCCATCTAGTGGTGAGACTATTGTCTGGGTTATTTGCATTTATAAAGAATAGGGGTGGTCAAAATAGAGGGTGAATAATAATTAAGACGTTTAGATAAGTGAATAAATTCCATTTGCCCTTTAATCTCATGATAGCCCGTGCTGCAGAGTTAATGGCATATCAGCATAGGGTCATGGACATACATGGAGTGGGGTACAAGGGTACATACATGGAGCTGTACAAGGACAGGACATCATTATTCTTTAATATATACCGCAGGTGAATTAAATCACTCCAAGTTATAATGCGACATCCTTTATACTTGCACTGACCTTGAAACTGTGATGTCCCATGTGATGTCATTCAGCAAAGCACACCGTCGCCTCTCTCTGGTAGGAGCGTAACAGCAAGTAAGAGCAGCAGTGACGTTCCCGAGTCCACCTCACGAGCGTGGAGCGCGCAGAATTTGCTCAGCAGACCCCCAGCCACTTGGGTCGCCGACGAGCGAAGCCGGGCGCAGCAGCAGCAGAGTCGATCATTCGTCACGAGCCATGTACGGATCTACGCAAACGCAAGGAAATGCGCAACGTTTCTGTACCGGAGAGAAGTGGAGCTAGTCAGCTTCTCCTACACGTGCACCGGCCACACCAGAACGGTTGTGTTTTGATGGTTCGCAAGTAGTAGAGCACGCTGATCGAAGATTCATCATTTTGAAATACATCACCCGGAAATACAGTCTGAAGATTTAATTTCCCCTGTAGCCATTAGGTGAGTTAGAGTCGATTTAAAAACACATATCTAGTGTGTTAGCAAGTCAGCCAGAAGCTAAACTGAACCACGCTCTTGCCTGACAAGGTTAGCATAACATCCTTGCTGCTGTTATGTATGTATGTATGTATGTTACTAAAACTGTACGTACATATTGGAAAAGTAGATTAACCTTAAGTAACAATTATGGGATACAAGTACTTACGTATGAGTTTACAGTCTCTGTGTAAGTTATTGTACATGCCATAGCCGGCTTTGTTGATGGGATCTACACATTCAAATTGTTTTAATGAAGTGTTATAGTCAAACCGCAGTCATCTACACTCTCCTGAATACTGCTCACATCCCGTTAGTTGTTGTTTCCCGCCATTGCATTTCCGCCTAAGGCATAGTGTATTCCAGTGTTGCATAACATACAATTTTTTGGACTTTCTTTGGACAAACGTCAAAATACAGTCACTATATAAATTCCCACTCTCTACTGTAGATTTTGTTGTATTGAATCATATGTTGCATAGGTTGGTTGTCCCACGAAGCAAGTTCAACATAGTCAGGACATGTTTTGCACTATCCAAACTACAGAAATCTCGAGTAACCGCGAAGGTGTTTATCAACTGTCAAACCCAGGATTTTCCAAACCAGCTATGAGCGCGTTCACATAAAAAGGGGCGGGGTTTGTAACACATGGCCAATCGCATGCAACATAGACAGAGCCAGAGCAGCAGCACTTTGAAAATAAGGCACAATAATACTTTTGTTACATCAGTTCTCTGGCTCACAGTTAATAAAACAGGTTGAGTTAGAAAACCTCTTTATTTTTTGTGGAATCCAATATGTATTACAGGTTTTACTCAATGGAAGCATGACCTCTTGTCTGTTTTGTTCCCAGTTTTCACATACCACTATGAAGTACATCCTGGTCACAGGTGGTGTCATATCTGGTATCGGTAAGGGCATCATTGCCAGCAGTGTGGGGACAATCCTCAAGTCCTGCGGCCTTCATGTCACAGCCATCAAAATCGACCCTTACATCAACATTGATGCTGGCACCTTCTCACCTTATGAACATGGTGAGTCATTTTGTGAATCTGGCGAACTTTATTGTTATTGACTTTGACCTCTCATCGGCTGTCGCTTTGTTTGGTTGTGTGGTTGGATCCTGCAGTAGTATAGTTAGAAGTAGAGGTATTTGACTAAGTTGTATTGGGCCAGCAGCCTGCCTAGGGAATAGAGGAGGAGGATGCTGGTTCAAGACCCCAAGACTCAAGTGTCTTTGAGCAAGGCCCTGAATCCCTGCTAACCCTGGAGAGGGGCAAGCAAAATGACCTATTGGGATCAATAAAGTATCACGCACACTTTATTGTCATGATAAATTGATTTGATGTCTGTGTTGTTCAGGTGAAGTGTTTGTTCTAGATGATGGAGGGGAGGTGGATCTGGACTTGGGTAACTATGAGCGTTTCCTGGACATCCGTCTAACCAGAGACAACAACCTGACCACTGGAAAGATCTACCAGTCAGTCATCAACAAGGAGAGGAGGGGAGACTACCTGGGCAAGACTGTACAGGGTGAGAGAGTGTCGTATTTATCAAGGTCACCCTACATTACTCACATACAACGGTTAAGAGTACAGTCGAGTACTTTAATATTAATATTTGTGTCGAAAGCAAATCTTGGTGCAGAAGCAAACTAATGGGGAAAAAGTTGACTTATTATTCTTTCTATCCATTTTCCCAGTGGGGCTGCAGGACAGAGAACAAGCTATAAAGCATCAAATATCAAAACATATCTCACATGCTGTGTTGATGTGGGTTTTTTCTGACTTCTATCGTTTCTGTCTGCCATTTTCTCAGTGGTGCCCCACATCACAGATGCCATCCAGGAGTGGATGATGAGTCAAGCCAGGATCTCGGTAGATGATGACGGGGTGGAGCCTCAAGTCTGTGTCATAGAGGTAAACTGGACTTGCCTAGTTGTCTCCGTTCTCAGCAAGTGAGGGTTTATACAGTCGCCCCAAGTGGGATTTTGGATGTGGGCAGACATGAGAAGACATTGAAAACCTTTTGTCAAGTCAAAAGTAAATTTGAAGTTGAACTCACTGAAGATTCTGTACTATCTGACGGTAGATCGGGGTTATGTAAGGTGCCTGAGTACCAGCCTGTGTGTTCATGTGTGCCTTGCTGTGGTGTTTTGTGTCAACAGCTGGGAGGCACAGTGGGGGACATAGAGAGCATGCCCTTCATAGAGGCCTTCAGACAGTTCCAGTTCAAGGTGAAGAGGGAGAACTTCTGTAACATCCACGTCAGCCTCGTACCACAAGTATGTATTATTATTAATTTTATAATGTGTTTATTTTTATTTTCACCCTACACCTTTCCCCTCAAATGGCGTTTCGCCGGGATGTCGTTGTTAGTAATAATTTGTTCCTAATCAGCATCCCTTCTTAAGTAAACTTAAATAAATGAAATGGTTGATGAAAGTTTTGTTTTATATCTACTGTTTAAATTGCAGGATAAAGGTAAAATAGAAGGGTACTAAAGCCTACTGGTGTGTTCCTCAAGCTCAACCAAGTGCTACAGTTCTGAGGTCTATTTCCTTTTGTGTCCTCAGCCCCAAACCACAGGAGAACAGAAGACCAAACCCACCCAGAACAGTGTCCGAGAGCTTAGAGGACTGGGCTTGTCTCCAGATTTGGTGAGTCAGATAACACCTAGTTCTCATCCCTTACATTCCCTTACACCTCTTGGACTATAGGTATGAACGGGCTGTCTACCTGCAAGGTACAGCGATCAATCATCTCATGGTAGCGACAACCAAATGTGCAAAAACTGACACGGCTAATACTATGACAAATGATTCGAACACATAGTTTCCCTAGGAATGCGAGTGTGTGTACTCTGTCAGAGTGTTTCTTTTTTTACCATGATGTACTTTTTTTGTCAGATCATGTGCCGCTGCTCAACGCCTCTAGAAACGGCTGTCAAGGAGAAGATCTCCATGTTTTGTCATGTGGAGCCCTCACAGGTGAATCCCTCTGATTTCTCAATAACAACCTTACAGCATGCTCCATGTGTAGCATGTAGCTACACATGGCTGGTAATGTTAGCAGAATTGTGTCTATTTGATAATAAATAAATAAAATAGGGCTAGTAACTGCTTCTTAACCGTGCACTTATTAAATTAATTGAGGTAAAAAAGGATTGAAATAACGTCTTTCCTCTCTCCTTCCAGGTGATCTGTGTCCATGATGTCTCCTCCATCTACAAGGTGCCCCTGCTGCTGGAGGAACAGGGTGTGGTGGGTTTCTTCTGTCAGCGGCTGGACCTGCCCATTGAGATGAAGGGCAGGAAGATGTTCACCAAGTGGAAGGAGTTTTCCGACAGGTGAGGAAGAATATTGGACCCGTAGTTTTTTTTACCGTGTGAATGGATGTTGTGGGGATCAGACCTTTTGATTACGGGGAAGTTGCTTTAAAGGAGGAATCCACCCTGAAACACTTTAACACAGTTAAGAAAAACAGCTAATGGCGATGTACGTTGTATTTCTGGGCCCACTTTGTTGTTTGGTGTTGTATTTTTCTTATTCTCGTGGATAACTGTCCAAATGCAGATAATGTGATATCACGTTGAGATATTTTCAGCGCAGCTACAATGGAGTTTGATAGCAGAAAATGTTTTAGCCATCTAAAACATCATCAGTAAATGTCAGGTTTTGGTGTCAGTCCCTCAGAATCAAGGGCTTCTATCTAGACTCAACATTTTACACCAATGTTCAGTAATTATACTTGGAGAAATCAATCGTAGAAGAGGAAGAGATACCAATTTCTCCACCGACAGTAGCCTCAATCGACCATAATGCAATGCAGCCACAGCTTGCATCTTCGTGGATCTGTCATTGGTAGCATGTGAAGTAAAAGCCCCTCTTCAACAATTTTATTGTAATTTGAACTACAGCACAACACAGCGTTGTTCTCTCTCCGCTTTTTCTTGACTGGAAAAACGAACCACTCTATTGCTATTGCTCTCCACCTACAGAGAAACCTGTTCTCTGGGGGATGTCGAAAGTCACTTACTCAAATGGAAGTAGACGAGGCAGATTGAGGGGAAAATGGGTACACCAAAAAAAGTAAATTACAACACTTCATCACAAAATAACTCCAGGAATACGTTGAATATATTGATGATATCTAACAGTGTTAGAGTATCCAAGGGTGTGTTTTTCCTTTAGTGGTGCACGGTTTAGTGGTTTATGGTGATAGTGAAATGATGGATTCAACATGACAAAAAGCGTTCCTCAGCCCCAGGTGTGTTGCATTGTTATGAGTCAGTGAATCATCCCACTCTCTCCTCAGATCGGACCGTTTACTTGAGCATGTTTCCATAGCCCTGGTGGGGAAGTACACCAAGTTCTCCGACTCCTACACCTCAGTCATCAAGGCCCTAGAGCACTCTGCCCTCGCCATTAACCACAAACTGGAGGTCAAGGTACGGAGACCGCTGACTTCTACATGTCTGTGATATGTATTTAGATTGTGAGTTTTGGCTTCACTATTTTGCTGTTTTGATTGTGTTAGTTGCTGTGCCTTACAGATGCACATGTATGGCATGTTGTTACGGGGCTATTTTTATACCAAAGTTAAGACTCAGCCTGTCATAATGTTAACTAACCTTCTTCCAATGAACACTGTTTATCCCCATTACAGTACATAGACTCAGCAGACCTGGAGGCCGCCGCTCTACAGGACGAACCAGTCAAATACCACGAGGCCTGGCAGAAACTCTGCAGTGCCGAGTGAGTAGACAGATAAACACGCTCCAGATACAAACCTTCCAGTGTGTAAAAGTGTTCAAATGTTGTCTCAAGTTACCCAATACCATTTAAAAATTACCCAATACCATTTAAAAAGTGCCACAGTTTGTTTTAATTTTGTACTATCAATCATTTCATAGCATAGGTGTCACTTCATTCAAATTGTGATATCCGGAGGTCCTTTTTTGGTGGACTGAGGGTGCTATTCTTTCTTTCTCCCCACAGTGGCGTGTTAGTACCAGGAGGTTTTGGCGTGAGAGGGACAGAGGGCAAGATTAATGCTATCAGCTGGGCTAGGAAAAAGAAGAAGCCATTCCTAGGTAAGAGAAAGAAGAGGAGAAAAGATTCGATGTTTATTTGTCTCATAGGGCCTAGATGCCCTCTGCACAGCAGGGCTTTTTTCCAGCTACTGGTTAGACCAGGAGTAGTTAGCCACGCGCTACAGATAATATTGCACTGCGCTCTGAAAGGCTTCTGAACCATTCCATTCTTTTCATATCTTAAATATTTTGTGATGAAAGTCTCTGGGGACAAAACACGTTGTTCCCTCCAGTGTAGTTAAGATAAGCCTTTCAGCCTGCAGCCGAATACTTTCATTATTGTACAGATGTTTATAAGAAAATTAAACTCATGTTATCTATAAAACACATGCAGATACTGTAGTGTTTTAAAATGGTTTGCACAGTGCAGATCTTGTTCAATGTCTCCTCAGTTATGAGTCCTTGCAACAGCCCTCGTGATGCAATAACCTGGTCTTGTTTTATGCAGGGGTATGTTTGGGCATGCAGCTGGCAGTGTGCGAATTTGCCCGCAATGTTCTCGCATGGGAAGGTGAGTAGTCACGTCTCCGTTCACCTCAGCACATGGCTTTAGAGGCATTTGAATCCTTTGGCGTATATTTCACGGTGAAAGAATATTAGAACCTTTTTGTCAAGTTTATTTGAGCTACTAAATTAGCTGTTATCTTTTTTCAGATGCCAACTCGACTGAATTTGACCCAGAATCCAAACACCCAGTGGTAGGTAATCCCTTTTTCACTCACCTCGTCTCACCTCACATCAGCAGTGTTGTCACCGGGATGGTTTTAACAACCTGTTCCATCTCAACAGGTGATCGACATGCCAGAGCACAACCCAGGGCAGATGGGCGGGACGATGAGGTTGGGGAAGAGGCGGACTATTTTCAAATCCAATACCAGTGTGCTGAGTGAGTACCGTCAGTGATGACGTGTCGGCATTTCATATCGCCATTTATTCTGTTTCTGATGGCTGATATTTCATTGTTACAGGAAAACTGTACGGAAATGTGGACTACGTTGATGAGAGGCACAGACACAGATTTGAGGTAAAGCCTACAACAGTGATTTTCATTTTCTTTGTCTGGGAACCCATATTTTTATTAAGTTCTTCCAACAAAATGAACCCTCTCTTAGGCTAATGAACTAATATCCTCCAATATGTTATTCAGCTAACCTGCATTGCATGGACTTGGAATGGCTTTGGCAACACAGTATACCTTCATATTTTGGGTGGGAGACAGGATAATGGGTAATAACAAGACAATCGGTTACCTGTCTCTCTGATTCGGGGAACCTCTGTGCTCGTTTCAGGTGAACCCAGAGCTGACGCACCACTTCGAAGAGAGGGGTCTTCACTTCGTAGGCCAGGATGTGGAAGGAGAGAGGATGGAGGTCATTGAGTTAGAGGGTGAGGAAGAAAGCAAACACCCACATACTGTTAAGGCTAATACTGCCCCAGCCTGTTGTACTCCTCTCCTTCATGCAGAACCTTTCACTTTGTCCTTTTAAAAAAAAAACTCTGCATCAGAATCTTCCATTTTCTTATTTCATCTTCCTTTGTTATGAGGGAATATTGCTATAAAACACCTGCTAACTGTGGTAAATTAGGTTTAATAGTCTATACTAATCCATCTATCTGTGTATGTTGTTTCAGATCATGGCTACTTTGTGGGGGTGCAGTACCATCCAGAGTTCACCTCCAGGCCCATCAAACCCTCTCCTCCATACTTGGGTCTCCTGCTGGCGGCTGCAGGGAAACTCCAGAGCTACCTGCTCAAGGGCTGCCGCCTCTCGCCACGGTAAGGTCACGCTGACAGAAATGTGTTAGGATTGGACGCATAAATGAAGTGTGGGCTCTTTGTGGAGATTAATGTAGGTAGTTTCATCCATGAATGGTCAAATGCACATTCTATTGACGCTATTCACGCTAGCTGCGCCTTATTGATTGGTGGGATAACTCTTGTAACCAGGGAGTTATTGACAGGGTTCGTATGGGTGGTTGGAATCCTTGAAAACATGTTGTTGTTGTTGTTGTTGTTGTTGTGTTTCAAGGTCAAGAATATGCTTGAGTTTTGAATGAAGCACTAGAAATGCTTGAATTTATTACCACTGAAAGCAACGGTTTTCATAACACAGAGGTTGCAGTTTTAATGCAAACTGGCTCAAAGATGAAAAATTCAAATTGTGGATAAGACGATGCCAGACCCCGTACAAAATACATTTTCGCAGTGGGGGAATTGGCACTAACAAGTCACACCAATGGTAAACTGAAACGTTCCCATTAACACACTTAGGCTACAATCTAATATTTAGTCGGTTGGGGCTAACTGTACCTTTTTAATAAGTACGTGTTAGTTTTTGAGTGTGAAATAATAAAGGAGGATAAATAGAGACATTTGGAGTTGGATGATCCTCTTCAATAGCTGCGAGATGCTTGAAACAACGCAGCTTGAAAGGGCTTGAGAAGTTCTTGAATTTGACTTTTGAAAACCTGTACAAACAAACAAAGATGTTTTTATTGAGCAATCTTTATCACTTTCACCTGTTTGTTGTTCTCATATATGTAATGTATACTTTCAGCATACATACAAGTCACAATATACTTGATGACGTACTTCAGTGTTGTTGATGCTATTATACCACCGTATCGCACCTCAAGCCACAGTAACAAAATCCCTGTGGAGTATTACCGCCCTAATGCTCATCGTTTCTGTTCATCGTTCATCGTTTTATGTTTTTGCGTTCCATTGCAGGGACACTTACAGCGACCGCAGCGGCAGCAGCTCTCCTGAATCTGAGATCACCGAGCTTAAGTTCCCCTCCGTGCCCTAGGATTAAAACCAAGGTGTTTTCTTTTTCCTGTGCCCGTGTACCTCAGTATCTGTGGACTCGATGGTCAATGCAACGTCCACTTACTGAGCTGCATAGAAGGCCTGGAAAAAAATTTCCCACCAGAAACGTCTGATGCTGCAAAACCAAAATAGACTTTTTGAAGGGGTTTCGACTCTGATCGGATCACAACATGGTGTTAATACATCATACTCTCAGTTGTTTATGCCTTGATTGAGTTATGAATGTAAAGGGGATTTGTTGCCAAGAACTCTGCTGGTGTTTTAGACTTGCAGCAATAAGCAAACACAGCAATGCTGTAATAATGTGTTTGTATGGGAAATGTAAGAAAAGATGTGATGCAAAAACGTGGTTGCACTGTTGAATGAAATAGTGGTAGACTTAAGGGAAGAGATGATCCTATGAACCTTGGCTGCATTGTCTTTCATCATTAAGACCATGATGCATGGGCAAATTATGAGGAGATGGATATGGGCAAAGTATTCTGCAGCATGGAGGGGAACTTCTAACTGGGTCAAACTATATCTGAATAACATGAATAACTATGGACTACAAGGAACAGAAATGTAGATGAAATACTGTTTACACTTGTTGGAAAGACTTATTTAACATTTTGTTTGTTTTCTGATTTGAAATGCTTTTCATTGTATGTCTTCACAATTTTTTCGTGATGCTTTCGTTATATATAAATGGATTTGTGCTGTTGGGTTTACTATCAGCTTTCAAGTCACTTTCAGGCACTCTAAACTTCAGCGTCTATCTTATATGCCTCTCTGGTTTCAAATGACAATCTTGCACTGTAGTGCATGGTGTGTACAAATGTTTTCTTTGAATATGGGATTAAATTGGTAAACAAACTTGAAGTGAGTGTTTCATGTTTTTGTGGCGATGGATTGGACATGAATGTTCATGTTGTATAGGTCAGCATCATGACACTGAGTGTTTGCTGACATCCTCTCATAATGACAGCTGCACTCAGGTGACCGACAGGAAAAAAAATCTGCAATTAAGTTTACATTTTTGCATATAATGGTTCAATTCAAGCATCAAAAATATAAAAGAATGCAATTCAGTTTCTGATGGCAGTAATCTCTTCTCATATGATTGGTCAACGCTGTAAGGTGGAAGAAAGCTTATAGTATGACAGCCAAGATCATACAACTGAACGTCAGACCTGAAGTTTATATCCAGAGATCATTAGCGTGTAACTATAACATCAGCAAGTATCAAGTTATGGAAGTATAACACCTCAGCGTCAACACCACTGAGGCAGCGCCAGCAGGCGTTAGGTGTTCCCTCTAGTGACATGAATTTATCACCAGACTCGGTTACAGATTAGCTTGACTTTCTTCTATTATTCTTCTTCTTACATTCTTATACTTTCATGTGTTCATGCTTTGGTGGCTCAGATGTAGGAGAAACGTGCTGTAGTTGTATAATGTGCAGACTACATGAAAAACCCACTTCTTTCTCAGGGGAGTCACCTATTGAAGCTGGGCGGTGAACCATAACGCATTAAGAAGTTTCTGCTTTTCATCAGGGTGTGAGACTTTGCCAGTCAAAGTCGGAACGTTGAATGGGACATGCATGGCTACTCTCCAACACATACTGAGAAAATGACTTTTCCTTCATTAATAGCATTATTCTCAATCGATACAAACCAAAGCGAGGGGCCTTCCATCACATTAGGGGACTTTGTGACTAAAGGAGCCTTGATGTCATTACTAACTATAACAAAACCCCAAACAAACACTTCCCGTTACAGGAATGTATACCCTGAAGTTTTCTCGGTGTTTCCCAGGGGACTTAAAGTTGTATTGTTATCAACTTCCCTTTTAGGTGGCAGTTTACAGTAATATACAAGGGAGACTTTGTCTCACACCATATTTAATATGCTTGATAATGATGACACATGTACTGACAACAGGAAGTTGCAAGGCTCGCGTTGATGTGATGAATGCAACAGCTACTTCCTTATATTCCTCCCCCCTCTCTCTCTCCCATATCTAGCCCTCCCTTTCCATCTGACAGCCCTCCTTCCTTCCCTCCCTGCTTCTGCTCTCGCCCCTCCTTTTGTCAAGTATCAACAGGCACAGGCAAACTTTAGAAGTCCCCACCCCTGTACTGCACACACACACACACACACCCACACACTCATAGAGACTCATGCACATGCTTACAGCAGCATTCAAGATCAGCAGCTCGGATTAGAACAGCAAAAACTATACTGAAGTCGACTTTGTGGGCCTAACATTTCTACCCAGCTGCTCTCGTTGAGGATCTAAGGAGCCAGCATACTCAACATCTCATGCTGCAGTCGATCAGCTCTGTACGGGTGTTGGCCTGACCATGGACACAGACTGCTCTACTGTATGTGAGATTTATGAGGAGTGGCTGCTCCGGCTGTTTCCCAACCCTGGGAGCGTCTAGGATAAGGAACCAGCCGGTCTACTGCAGGCTGTGGGCTGCCTAAGAGGAAGGACTCACTCTCACTCTCTCTCTCTCTCTCTCTCTCTCTCTCTCTCTCTCTCTCTCTCTCTCTCTCTCTCTCTCTCTCTCTCTCTCTCTCTCTCTCTGCAGACCCTTTGGTGCCATCTCTCCAGCTGTTCACTGTATACCTCTTCCATCATTCCTGACCCTTCTCAGTACTACATTTATCATTCCTCTACTGTATCCTCCTCTTCTCTCAAGACTTTCTGCTTTCCTCCTCATATTCCCTCTCCTCTCTCTATCCCTCTCTACTCCATCTCCACACTCTCCGTCTATCCTCCCTGTCTTCCCTCCCTCACTACCAGCAGCTATGGACCTAACTCTGTGGCAGTACCAGTTCAGGATCATCATGCTGGGGGACTCTACGGTGGGCAAGTCCTCCATGCTGAAGCGCTACACCGAGGACATGTTCCTCGAGTCCCTCAACGAGACAGTGGGCGTGGACTTCTACGTTCACTTCCTGGAGGTGCAGCCGGGGGTGAGGGTCAAGCTGCAGTTCTGGGACACGGCTGGCCAGGAGAGGTTCAGGTAAGGACAGATAACCGCCTTGTGACAACTAGAATATCACAAGCTGGGACAGGGATCGTTGGACTGGTGTCATCCAGCCCTCCATGATGTCAAACCAGGAGAAGCCATGTTTGGGCACCCGGCTCGTGGTAAAACAGCATGTATGAAAACAGAGAGGGCCGTTCTCAGGATGAATATCTCATATCAGGCATATCTAGCGTACATGCAAATACACTGTCGTGATAAGCCGGGTCTCACACTGGAGCTCTTCAGCCAGTCTTCGCCTTACGCTGTGAGCGATGTGCGACCCATCGTCCTCCCTAACAAGTTCAATCTACGATGTGCGCAGAGGCGTTACGTTTTTACGCTCAACAAGTTTGATGAAAGAATCAGAAGTGATGTGTTTTATTGTTAATAGCAGACTGTGCCCGTTTGCGTTCACTTCCTCTCTGCGTAGGTTTCTCCAGCCTGCCAATCCTGCATGAGTCAGCTAAACGCTCAGCAGTCTGTATTTCACTTGAAGTCCCTTTCTGATGAAGAGGTGATATGAGAGTCACTTCCCTTTAATAGTCCCTTCGCTGGGTTTTGAGGAATTCAGTGACGTTTCTGTTTCTTGACAGCTCCGTAATTAGGATGTGAAAAAACGCCGTGATTACCCCGTCGCTCGTAAAGACAGTCGCTCTTTCGCTCTGCTTATCTGGAAAGGTCAATGAAACCCCTAGTCCAGAGAAACATCTGCTTATTTGCTCAGTGTAATTGGAAACATGGTTGATAGCTAAGTCCAACCTCTGTCACTTGGCCTGTCGGGTCCTACAATGACAAACTGGGTTGTGGAGGTCACACATAGTTTGACTGTTTTGTGGAAATTCAAACCCCGCCCCTCTTTCTCTCTCTCTCTCTCTCTTTCTCCCTCTCCTTCCCCCAGGTCAGTGACCCGCTCCTATTACCGCAACTCCGTCGGGGGCCTGCTGGTTTTCGACCTGACCAACCAGGCCTCCTTTGACCATATTAAGGAGTGGCATGCCGAGGTGTGCGAGCGAGTCCAGCCACATAAAGTGCTGTTCATCCTGGTGGGGCACAAGAGTGACCAGGACGCTGAGGGGGAGAGGGTGGTGAAACGGGAGGAGGCCGTGAAACTGGCCGGACAGCTGGGGATGCCGTACGTGGAGGCCTCGGCCAAGACGGGCCAGAACGTGAGAGAGGCCTTCGAGCTTCTCGCCCGGCGGGTCTACCAGGGTCTTTTGAGCGGCGAGGTCGAGCTACGAGAGGGCTGGGATGGAGTCAAGTGCTCCGCCCCACAGCCGCTGCAGCTGCAGAGGACCAGCGTGGCTCCGCCCAGCAAGACCCCCGAGAACAGCAAGAAGTGCTGCGGTTAACTAACTAACCCTGGACTGGTTGTGGTCTTTCATATTGCTGTAGAACCAAATCTGGACAGACTTTGTGGTGGGAGTTTACAGATTATACAACATTATATTTGTGTACTTTGTTTTGCACCCTGGTTGTGGAGAGGCAGTTTGAGCTTTGGGGAGTAAAAGAGCCATGTGATGGATTAGTTTGTTAAAAGAATCTGCATTCTGTGACTATGGATATGCAGGTAGAGTACTCATAAAACCTTGCAAATGTCCAAGGGTCTTCTGGTTGAAAACTGCAGTCAAACATTTCTTTTTGTGCCACAATACTTTCTGAGTTACAGTATCTGCTAATACAATTGTAACATTTATCTTCGTAAAACAGGTAAAAATAAAACTGGTTTATTTGATGGTTTTTTTTGCCAAGTGCATAGTTTAGGATTCACGCTGTCTGACGGGAGATCCTAAGGTGACTAATGGGGTCATTGCTTGCTTCAGTAGGGGCTGGGATTAGGACCACGGCCTCCATCAGTCCAATAATTGGTGCTACTGCTTCATTGAGTCCAATAATAGCAGCGGTCTGAGCCACATTCAATGCAATAGATGCTAGAGATGATGATGTCACTACCCCATTCGATCCAAAAGCCTGGGCTACTACCTCATCCTCTCTGCCATTGGTGGGGACCACAGGAATCTCAAGGTCTACACTAGAAGGACCTGCTGCTTCTTCCTCAAAACCTTGACTGGTTCTGACCATGGTTGGCAGACGAGGATGAGGGATTGGGTCCTCTGGGTAAGATCAGAAGCATCACTGTAGACTCATAGCCACAATCATAGTCTGAGTCTGTATCTGCGAAAAGCATTTTAGCATCACCAAAAACTGTAACACATCGAATAAGTGGGTGATTCTTTATAAGTGTTGGTGAAATTAAATCTCTTTTGTCTTTAGAAATTGTTCTTTTGGAATGTCATGAAAGGTTTCTATGGCGATGACTGTCTTCTGGCTGTTGAATTACCATCGAAATAAACAGAAAATAAACAGATTAAAAATCCCGACCAGTAGCTGTTGTATCTGCGTGAGATTCTGTATACTTGGTTCTTCGCAAATACAAATTGAGAATTGTTTCTTTTCCATGATTTTAAATGTTTTGCCTCCAACTCCACTTCAAGCCACAGCTATAGTAATATACTGTACATTAGTATGAAAAGCATAAAAGACAGAACTACTCAGTGTTTCAATGATAATGTAGAGTAAGCACATGCCAGTCCAGAGGGTAAAAAACACACTCTTACATGCCAGTGACGTATGAATCTTTTTATTTATGGAATAAAAATAAGACAGGTTCAACTAAAACACTGCCCTACTAAGTCAAAAATGCCCCCACACTCACACACCCATGTATATCCAGAGACCCTTGCCCGACCCTAGCTCACTTCAGTCTGGCAATACAAGCCGTACTTACTTATTCTTGTTGAATAATATCAGTCATTTATTTTTCATCTGTCACATCTTAAGAAACCAGAGGTCCATTTCTTCTCCATTACTTTGATGCAATCAGTTCCCCAAACAAGACCCGTGGATACAAATAAATGCAAATGTGCATTTATGAGGCTGGTTGAAAAAAAAAAAAAAAGATAAAACCTACTACATTCAGAAACACTTTATACACAACAGCAAGCACATGCCTGACAAAAAAAAAAGATAAGTGTATTTGTGGCCATCATTTACAAACTCTGAATTTGGTAGCATAACCTCTTTACAAAACAAAAAAATAATAATCCACTAATAATAATCCAATAATTTGCGTGACAGAGTGGACAGAGTGGACAGAGCCACCACCTTTCTAACACTTGGGTTACACATACTTCTGATTATCAATTATTGGCAAGATAATTCCAGGGGACAGAACATTCAATAACATTGGCATCCTTATACTCTAGAATATCAAAGTGGACACAACAGTGGTCACAATCCAAAAAACCGTAACCCTGTAAATGTTTACTGAGTTTTGCCAGTCTAAGTTGAATGGCAACAAAATGGGGGGGGAAAAGAGACAAGAATGAAATCATTGTCTGATGGTGCTGGCAAAACACCAAAAAATGAAGGGGACAACAGGTGAAAGAGCAACACTAACCACTGTGAGAATTATACCCCACCCTCCACCCTATATTCCCATCCACACCATCTCCTTCATATTCATCAAAAAAAAAAAAAAAAACAAGTCCCAAAAAATCTCAGTTGAAAAAGAGAAAAACACAAACGGCGGTACGACGTGTTAGTGTCTTGCTACTTTTTGGTTGTCTTGCGGATCAGCGCCATTCTCTGAAAGGAGAACAAATGCAAAGTTAGGCTTACTGCATGTGGTCATCACAATACACACTGAAAGACATAATGCACCACAACATTCACACCATTCATGCTTTCTAATCTGTGTGCACATGAACTGCAAAGGTTTCATGACGTGGCCAATAGAAACAAAGCCGTCTGTTACTGACCTGTTTGTGAGCCTCTGTGGTGCAAGCCTTCTTAAACGGCCGGATCTCATCTGAGCCATAACCAGGAATCCACATGTTCCACTGGCGCTCTGAGGAAAGCAATACAGTTTCAGTAAGACACCCCCTCGTGAACTACTCAGGACTCTGACACGTTTGCCAATTCTACGACCTATAGTACATTTATTACATTTTTTTGTAACCAATAAAATTTGTTATCCGAGCCATCACTCCTTTATGGGTAACTCGGTTTTTGGAGATGCATTATTTTCTATGACATTTACAGCCTAGGGCCTGGAAAACAAAATCTTTGACTGAAAATGCCATGACTGTAAGAGCCCTGACTATTCATACACTGTGTTGTACTATGAATACCAACTGAAGATAGAGATGCAGCAGAGAGGACAATGCAGTTGCTACCCTACAACCAGGGTTTTTTGAACTCTTACGTGGCCCTGCTGGATTTTCTGACCAACATGAGAAGAACGTAAACCCCATAACAGCATGCAAACTATTATGAAGTCTATAAAATGAGTTCATTCCAAAGCGCTAATAAGTAGTTTCGGATAGCCTTTATGGTTGTGTGTGAAGGTTTTTGCGTGATCCTAAACGATGCTCATCTCCACACTAAACCCACACTGGTGGCAATAGTAGGTGCCTCTTAAGCATTTCCACAACCCAGTTAAAGCCCACCAGTGACTCACCAAGATGTAATTGGACATCCTTCACCTCCAAGGTGTTGGACTTGCGGTGGCGTGCCAGTTGACACGCAGCTGTCACTACACTCTCTATAAAGTCATCTGCGATTTGCAGCAGCATCTGAGAAGAGATATGCATTTAGAAAATCCATCAATTAATAGATTAACAGATGAATTTCCCTCACTAGTTCAGAGAAGGAAACTAGCGTTTTAGTCAGCAGGGCACAGTGGCTGGCGAATCCCCAAAATTCATCAGCCACTTACACCATTTTACCATCCAGCTAGGTTTTAACACAGAATAACACTTCCAAATAATGGTTGGTTACCAGCCAACCAAAAAAGCTTTCTAGCTGCAACATTTAGCTGACAGCTGGCGTTAATAGCACGTAGCTAAATGTGGGACAACAATTAAAACCATGCACGGACCTCCTCCACATCCTCATCCAGCTGCTCATTGGGATCGATCTCTCTCACCAGGTCCTGCAGCTTCTTCTTACTGAGCACCTGGGAGGAAAGCAGATCACTCAGACGTTGCACAGGGTTTCGGTGTGGACAGCAGACATAGTGTGTACTCATTATATACGACTATTAAAAGCTCCCATGATGGTCCAAAACGTAACAATGACAGTAGTTCTCACTTGAGGCATTTCGCCCAGAGTTTTTGACATGGAGGGCCAAAGGCCAGAACATAACATGGGTTGTGGGCCAAAATAATGTCTCTTTTTAATACACCTACTAATAAAGATTGCTCAATATCACAATGAATTTGATCACCAAGCACAATAAATGTACAGGGCTTTGTCTTGGTGACATTGGTGCAGAACTTACTCTTAAATATAATGAAGTTATTGAAATAATTGACTGGGATCCTTTGGAGGGTCAAAACAACATACATGAGGATCAAGTGGGAAGTGGACTGACCTGAGATCCCTCTGGGCTAATCCTGCCAGCTGGGCCAGGGGCCCCGAGAGCCTTCCCTGGGGTTGCGGTGCTGTTAGCCATCCTGGTGGCCACAGATGGAGTGGAGGCGGTCTGGACTTTCACAGGAAGCGAAACTCTTGTGTCGTCTACTGTAGGTACCGAATCCCTGAGTGACAGACCAAGTTGGACAATCAGGCGATTGGATCTCTCTTTTCAGGGACCAGGTCCGTAAATCTAAGAAAATATAAAGGAAAGGTGCAGCAGCAGTGAGGCAAAGGTTTTATTTATCCTTGAAAACAGGCAGATCTGTGACACTGACCGAAGAGTACTTTACAATCTACTACTTTCTTTTTTTTTTTTTTTTACCGCTAACGTTACTTGGCTAGCGGTAAAAAAGCTCATTACAGGATCTCAATTTATCATTACTCAACACATTAACTGAAGTAGCAACACAAAATCACGTGCATTGAAATGACCTTCGGCTGGGTAACTAGATAATGAACACGAAACGTCAACAAAATAAGCAAGCTGTCGACACTAATGTTACTGTGTGCTAAAAACAATAGCAGCTATAGAGCGTTGACGTTAGCTGGTTATGCTGTTAACACCAGCTCCTAAACTAGCACTGTGGCTCGTTGCACGCTACCTCTTCGATCTACGTATTAATTTACCAACTTACCCGATAAAACAAACACTATCTATCCATGTTTCAGCGTCGCGGCGATGACAATATGTGAGTTTGCTCCACACAAAGTCCCCCAGAGCGCTTTGCACAGCACTAAAATACAAGCAGATTTTTTTTCGCCACTTCCGCTCTGTTTGCCTCTGTTTCCGGTGGAAAGTTGTTGTCTCTACTCTGCCACCCATTGGATCCTCTGGCGAACTACATAGATTCAACAAATTCAAGGCTCTCTATAATAAACCGGAACCCTTACTGATATTTGAATTAGAATCGCAGTGACAGAGTACAGTAAAGGCAAAAGCAACAAATCTTGTCTGGATGAAAAACAATAAGTGACACGAGAATGAAAAACATGACAATTGAGCCAAAAAAGACCTACAAATTTCCCCACATATCCCCATACGACAAGGAACTATAATAATCCTGTGATAAATTTTAGAAGGATACTATAAAAATTTCACAACAAAACTATAAATCCCATTAGGAAATATTACAGTAATACTAGGGGAGATAAACTGCCGCATGGTACGATAAAGTAACTATAAATTCACGAGTGAATACAAAAGACAGACACACTATAACTCCCGTATGGGAATATTATGAGGATATTATAGTGATTTTTCGTTGGGGATACACTATGTACCTGTAACGGTGGCTTAATGAAGAAGAATGGACGCACTAAAACCTCAGTGAGCAAGTGCGGTTGAAACTAATTTGAAACTGATAATAAAGTTATTCTTCTCGGCATCATGCATAGAGCCCTCTATCAGAAGACATGACACTGTAGAAATTGGAAACTGGCTAAAACATAGGCCTAAGCACTTTTGATTTCTCATTAAGTAACCTTGCCAAGTTACACAGAAGATGTCCAAAACGTCTGAAACAATAAACTTTCTTTCGATTCTGTCTGAGTTCATTTAATACTTCAGTTCTGGTTAAACTGTTTTCTATGATGCTGAAGTCAAATGCGGCGTTCGGGATTACATTTCACGCCATAAATCTGCAACAGTCTGATGCAACAAGTCACGACTGATTTCTGATTCCATTGAACCTGTTTGGGAAATATAAAGCCACTGTCCCAAACAACAAGCTCGGGCGACTCTGATCTCTCAGAGACAAATGACGCACTGGGGAGGAATTTGGTTATTGGCGTAGCAGCACCTCCTTCATTCATTGGACGTAAACAAACATTGACATAAACAACATTTCAGGTGAAAATTCCCATCAGAAAAAAATGTCACAAGACTGTAGCTATATAACAAGGCGTATTGAGAAATTTGACCTAAGCGATGGATATTATTCCGAATAAATTGAGCCCACAGCCTCAAAACGCAGAAGTGAAAACCACACCTCCACCCTGAACACATAAGTACCGCGCAAACACTGATCTCAGGTTAGTGAAGCTTCAGGACCACACACATCATCTCCGACCCTCGAGATCCACAGCCATGAAAGGACTCCTCGCGATATCCGTGATTGTACTAATTCATTGCAGTTATGGTAAATATTTGCATGGTCATTAACGTTATTGCTCTTTAAGAAGCTTTTGGTATAATATTCATGTCTGATCCCCTTTACAATTATACTCACGCACATTCTGCTCCTGTTTTTGTGTGAGTGTCTTAATCTGTTTTTCTACCTGTCACAGTGTACTGTTCACTCACATCTGTAATGGTATATAGTATTTGGATTAACAAAAGCATTCGCTGCCTAAAAAGGAATTTAGAAGAGTTTAGCGGAAGTGGAGACGCACTAAACGCTCTGTTTACTGTCTGTCTGTCTGTCTCTCTGTCTGTCTGTCTGTCTGTCTCTCTGTTTGTTTGTCGTCCGCGGGGTTCCCCTGGTATTTACATGACTGAAAGTGAAAGATGAACTGTGGGGGATTTAACGCGGGGCTGAAAGGGAAGAAAAATGAAATCATTTCACGCAGAGGCTGGTTAACCCCACACTGAGAAACAAAGTGCGGTCTGTGTTGATGATAGTGTTTTATCTCACAGCGAGCAACAGTTATCAGCGTCATAGCCAAAGTGGAGGAACCTGTTGTTGCTCATAAGGGCTTGTACTGTTTGACTTTGAGAGCTTGGGCAAATGTCCAGTTGGAGCTTGAAACAAAAGGCAGGAAAAGGGAGAGGTTGTTTTGAAAGTATGCCTCAGCACACCAGCTAAGATCCCCAGGGCACGTCAACAACTCTACTCTCGAGCCCCTTCCTATTCATGTTGTGATCAATAACCTGCACAAAGAGACTTGTGATACTTGTCTCTTAGGTAATCCACCCTTCACCCCCCCTTTTCTCTTCTCTCTGCCCACCAGCCACCCTGGTTCTCAAGGGGCCAAGCCAGCCTGTTCTGCGGGGGGGCAGGGTCACCTTAGAGTGCCTGGTATCAAACCCTGAACTCAACACCACCCAGGTCCACTTTGAGTACTTCTCCCAGGTGAGTGTGGGAAATAACTGGCCAGGGGGCGGGGCTGCATTTCAGAAGTTAATGCAGAATCCTTCTCTCCTCCCTTCCACTCCACGCAACAGGCAAAGTTCAAGAGTGCAAACAATAGTCCAAAACAAACACATGACTTTTTATTGCAGTGAACATATTCTCTTACAGTCAATGAACAAGTGAAACTCCCAAAGCAAACACGCCACAGCAGATGGGCGATGATCTTGCCCAGAGTTGATTTACTTGACTAAACTCCTGTTGTGGAGTGCTATGAGGAAATCTCATCAGAAGACTGTCTCCACACCAGCCCTGCTACGCTGGTGCCGTTTACAGCGACCATCACACCCCAAATGCACATACAGGATGTACCCGGAGTGAGTCGTTCTCGGGCTCCAAGCCAATGACAATCCTCCGTGTGAATTGTGGGACGGTGTCTTAACTGCACACAATACTAGAATCGTCAAGTATCTGTTTGTTTGTTTACATGAACTACCAATTTTTTCCAACCAGATTATATCATCTGTTAGTCTCTTAACGTTTCGTAAGCACACAGACACGCTGCTACAGTTTGCCCTCGTGTTCTTGATCAAGGCGCACGGTGCTTTGCTTGTTGGGTTAATGAACTAAAGTAGTGTGTCGACCAGGCCAGGCTTTGGAAAGCAATCATCTCTTATCGTTGTGCCTCTGCATACATATCATAGTAGATTAAATAAATGTTTCTCCCTCTCTCTCTCTCTCGCTCTCTCTCTCTCTCTCTCTCTTTCTGTCTTCCACTCTCCCGCTCTGTGATGTTCAATGTCTGCCTGTTTCTCTCCCTCCCTCCACCAGAGGATGCAGAAGTGGTACCGCGTGGCGTCGGACGAAGACGGCTACATCTCACGTTGTTTCTACTCGTATTATAACTTGTATGTCCGCCGGGAGGAGAGCCGTCTTCTCCTGGACATAGGTTACGCCAGCAGCCTCAGGGACGGGTCCTACCGCTGTGCCTCCGATGCCGACAACACCACAGCTGCAGACGTCTCCCAGCCGCTGACCTTCAAAGTGCATTGTGAGTGCAGGGGGGGGTGGGGTGATATGGGGAGGCTGTGTAGGAGGTGTCTGCTGAAGCCCCGTGGAACCACCACTCAGACAATGAAAGAAAGAAAAGCTAGAGTTTGTCAGTGTCCTGGAGAATCCTTGTACCTAAAAGCTTACTTTTTGCACATGTGAGGTTTTCTGCTAAATCTGAGAACAAACTAGAATGAATGAATAGAATGTAACATGCAAACAAGGAACACAGTATCTGAATTTCACTTTCCGATAAGGAAGTTGGTTGCATACCGACATGCCCTTTTCCAACTAAGGAGGAAGCATAAAAACCACTCGGAAAAACAATCTAGGTGAGTAGACAGAACAGACAGACTCTGAAATCTTCCCCGTTGCAATTTTCCCCACATTTCTAACCAGCAGGAGAGAAAGGCAATCTCGCAGACATTGTGGACACAGCTTTCTTCACAGCGAGGGACTAAAAAACATATTAATAGTTAATAACAGGAGAGATAACAATGCAATGCAACTGCAGAAGGTACACAACAAAACAACTGCAGAAAGTACAGATTCGGTGTGAACACAATCTTCTCTATTATAGGCTGAATACGGTCATTTCACAGTATTTGTGAGGCGTACTCCTACCCAACTGGGAAACCACCTCGTGTAGGATACAGAGCCACACAAAATGGCGTCCACGGCAGATTGTCCCTGTCCCCTTATCTTCTCAGCGGCCATCAAATCGACCGTAATGCTGTTTGATAGGCTCCTCAGCCTCAATCAATAACAACCAATGATTAGGATGGACAAAGGGAGGGAGTCAGAGAGAGAGAGGGAAGCCATGAGGAGGATGGACGTGGGCTATCTATTGAGATGGACGAGAAAATGAGCCATTATTCACAACACTGCCTCGCTAAAGACTTTGATAAGATGAAGCCTATTATCATTATTATTGATTGCTTGCTGGAGTTTGTTCATACTTGAGCCTATATGCTCAAATATACTTAAAGATCTGAGTGTTTACCAGCTGCTGCCGCTGCAAACGCATGCACAGTCACGTCCCAGCGTCTTGAAGAGGCGGCATACATCAGCTTCATTAATGCCCGGTCATGTGTGCCTGCTGTGTAGACATGGAGGACCCAGTGCTGTACAGGGCAGGCTACCTGAGCCTCAGCCGCTACCTGGGCTCCACGCAGGACCTGAAGGTGCCACTAGGGGACGACGTGGTGGTGGATTGCTCTGCCAGGTCTTCAGAGACGCCGGAGTACTTCTGGCAAAAAGAGGTGAGAAAGTGTCACACAGCGGCGGCGTCCACGTTCTGCTGTTGGCATCTATCATTCTCTCTCTCTCTCTCTCTCTCTCTCAGTTGAAGCACTCTATTTATTTTGTTAACTCTCTCCTTCACCCCGTCTCTTCCTCACTCCACTTGTTTCCTATAGCAGGAGCGCTCTGTATTCAAGCGGGCCGCTGGCTCGGGCCCCTCCGCTAGCCGGGGATAGCAGCTTGCCCACTTATTGAGGATTAATAGTTTAATGAGGTCTAGACGAGAGCCAGTCAACCTGAAAACAATTATGTGCATAGATTCCTAATGATTTTTTTAGTGTTTGGTTAACCAGTGTCAAATTACTCTTCCTAAAGCTGAGGGAAACCTCACCAGGGGAAATTAAGACCTCTCAATATAAAATGCCAAAGTCACAACAGGCACGTAGAGCGAGAAGTTGATGAGCGGTGAGATACACTGTACCCTTGTGGCGGGAGAGCGGTATTACACCTTCAGGGCATCATCATCAGCATCATCATCATCATCAGCACCACCACCACCAGCAGTTTACAGGTGCGATGATGTAATGCAACAACAGAGGTACCCTGGGAGAAGGGAGACATAATTGGCTCTCCCCCTTTCTGTTATTCACCTTGATAAGTCGGCTTTGGGTTAATACGCTTGTTAAGGGGTCACCGCTAATCCGGTTTTAAGTGGGCTTACAAGTCCAAATCCAATTCAGTGGACAATTTACACGGCTAATACAGTTTGTCCTTCGTACAATCATACATTGTCCATGGGATTTTCTTTCCCACTACACAGCACACAGTCTCTCAGACGAAGTAACGTCTTCTTAAGTCCGTCGCTGTATGGATGTGCAGTAGCCAAGCACACGTGATTCACCTGCCCGTCCACTGCTGCCATATTTACAAAAACCTCTGGCTAAGAAGGATGAAACACTCGGGAAAACGGAGATAAGGCGGATTGTTTATACATTTCTATACGTACGTGTGTGCATACATCTATGTAGGCGTGCATCTCCGTGTGTGTGTGAGCCCTCTGCATGTGTCAGGGATGGATAAGGGTTTTGACAGACAGCCGCCGTGGGCGCGCTGGCCCTCGGTAATGACAGCAGGACAGAGGTGGGACGGACGGCGCCAGTGGATTTGCATACAAAATGCAGCTCTGGCCAGACCTGGCCTTTATGGGAAATCCTCTTAATTCAGATCCATTCAAATTGAAATGGACTTTCTTGGCAGGAGCCGCAGCTCCCAGGAGCCAAATCATTTGCATGGTGTAATGTCTTTTTTTCTCCCCCTCCTCCACGTTCGTTTGTTTTCTCAATCCTTGTGTTTGGCCTATTATTTGTTTCCTCCCATGTCGGGCTCTATCTCATAATAGCGCTGCTATTTTTGTGTCAACAATTGTTCCCGCTCCCTCGCCATCTCATTATGTGTTGTGTTAACAGTGTGTTGTTGCTGTACTGTTCTTTGCTGATGGTGGCCTTATCTGGGTTATTGACTTGTGTTGATGTATGTTCATTCAGAGGGATTACTGCTCAGGTAAATACACTTCATCTGGGACGTTGGAGACCATCCTCCGAGGGCCAGATATTTCTCTGTCTCTCTCTCCTTCTCCATGTCTCTCTCTCCTTCTCCCTGTCTCTCTTTCCTTCTCCCTGTCTCTCTCTCCTCCCTGTCTCTCTCTCCTTCTCCCTGTCTCTCTCTCCTTCTCCCTGTATCTCTCTCCTTCTCCATGTATCTCTCTCCTTCTCCATGTATCTCTCTCCTTCTCCCTGTCTCTCTCTCCTTCTACCTGTCTCTCTCTCCTTCTCCCTGTATCTCTCTCCTTCTCCCTGTCTCTCTCTCCTTCTCCCTGTATCTCTCTCCTTCTCCATGTATCTCTCTCCTTCTCCATGTATCTCTCTCCTTCTCCATGTATCGCTCTCCTCCATGTATCTCTCTCCTTCTCCCTGTCTCTCTCTCCTTCTCCATGTATCTCTCTCCTTCTCCCTGTCTCTCTCTCCTTCTACCTGTCTCTCTCTCCTTCTCCATGTATCTCTCTCCTTCTCCCTGTCTCTCTCTCCTTCTCCCTGTATCTCTCTCCTTCTCCATGTATCTCTCTCCTTCTTCTCCCTGTCTCTCTCCTTCTCCATGTATCTCTCTCCTTCTCCCTGTCTCTCTCTCCTTCTCCCTGTATCTCTCTCCTTCTCCATGTATCTCTCTCCTTCTCCCTGTCTCTCTCTCCTTCTCCATGTATCGCTCTCCTTCTCCATGTATCTCTCTCCTTCTCCATGTATCTCTCTCCTTCTCCATGTATCGCTCTCCTTCTCCATGTATCTCTCTCCTTCTCCCTGTCTCTCTCTCCTTCTCCATGTATCTCTCTCCTTCTCCATGTATCTCTCTCCTTCTCCCTGTCTCTCTCTCCTTCTCCATGTATCTCTCTCCTTCTCCATGTATCTCTCTCCTTCTCCATGTATCTCTCTCCTTCTCCCTGTCTCTCTCTCCTTCTCCCTGTATCTCTCTCCTTCTCCATGTATCTCTCTCCTTCTCCCTGTCTCTCTCTCCTTCTCCCTGTCTCTCTCTCCTTCTCCATGTATCTCTCTCCTTCTCCCTGTCTCTCTCTCCTTCTCCCTGTCTCTCTCTCCTTCTCCCTGTCTCTCTCTCCTTCTCCCTGTCTCTCTTTCCTTCTACCTGTCTCTCTTTCCTTCTCCCTGTCTCTCTCTTCCTTCTCTTTCTGTTTTGTTTACTGTCTTTCTGCCTCTTTCCTCTGTCTCTTAGGGCCACAAACAACTAAGCCAATAAAATAAATCTCCTACTTTCTGCCCCCTTGTTCTCTCTCTCTCTCTCTCTCTCTCTCTCTCTCTCTGTTTCTCACCCTCTCTTCATGTTTGTCTCTCTGGCTGTCTCTTGCTCCTCCCCGTCTTTTCTCTTATCCTCCGTCTCCCTTTTGCTCTCAGCTATGCACAATTTTTATTTGTAGGAGTTTGTTGACTCTCTTAGGGCCACAGAAAACCCAGCCACTCTCCTATGCTCTCTCTCACCAGCCCTCTCTGTGTCCGTCTGTCTGTCTGTCTGTCTCTCTCTCTCTCTCTCTCTCAGGGTGATGACTGGATCCTGCCTTCCTCTAAGCTGATTCTGAAGAAGGTGCATCTACTGGATGGAGGAAAGTACACCTGCAAGGCCCAGCACCCCACCGTGGCCTCGCTCACCAAGAGCCAGACCATCAGCATCACCGTGCTGCCGGGTAGGGAATACTTCAGGCTTACCAGGACTAGGCCTGTTGTAGGGACTGAGGTGTCCAGAGCAGTCGTCCGTGTGCGTGAACACTGCAGTCATTTAGTGGTGCTGTTGGAAAATGTAGCTCTCCAACCAGAAAAAAAAAACATTGTAATCAGCCAGTGGTTCCAGTTCCTCTTCATTCAGCCATTTACGTAATTGCGGCGCCATCTACGTCGTTTCAAATTTCAAATTCCCCATGCGCGACTCCCAAATGCGGCCAACGCATTCAGTCGTGGCTGCAATTACGTGATCTTGACCGTGCACACTCCAGCTCATTTGTTTCCGTGTGAAGCATGAATGAGCCTTTAATGCAATTTCCAGTGTAGGTTTAATTTATCTGCACATACAAACAATAAAAGAGAGAAGAGAGAAAAGAATACTGCGCCGCTGCGACAAAGAAAATACAATGAGCTTATAAAAAAAAACCTCACACATAGAAAATATCAAGGTGAGAAAGAAGTCAGAAGTGAAATTACCTGTGAAATGGCAATTAAAGACGGTAAGATCATGCCAGAGGAGATAGCACATTTCAAATAACTAATGGGCAAAGACAGAATCGCATCAACGTTGAAGGAGGATGATTTCATTAGACATAAAAGAAGCTGATGTCATTTTCTTTCTTGGCCACTGATTTTCTTTTCATTTGAGAGAAATGTCAAAGCAAACCTGAGCTCGCTCCAAAGCACACCGTGGAGAACCACAGCCCCAGAGAAGTAGGAATGAAATGGGGGACGAGCCAATCGGATGTGAAGTTTAGAGAACAGCTGGTCAGATTTAGTAGTTTGCTGAGCTTGGAGTTTACGTAGTGTTGTAGTTTGAGAGAAGAGGTGGGTGGTTGGGGGGGTTTCAGGTCTGGTGAGCATATCCACAACGTGAGGGAAATATCTCCTGTGGATGATTCATTTTTTACTGTAGTGCCCTTGACAGTATAGTCTCATTAAGAGTCAGATTACTTTCATACAGTAAGAGTCAAAGGGCAGTCAGCCATAGAGGCAGACAAATACACTATGGATTACATTAGCCTGTATTCATCTATATCTATATCCAAAATGTCAGCCTTGTTCTTCGGTGGACGACCATGCGTTTTTCAGTTTCATAGAGGAACATGTAATGGCAATATGACAGGCAATATGTGAACATAATATGTATTTAGATTCAGAGGCAGTCGGGGGGATGGGTAATCTAACACAATATAGTACCTAAATGAATAACTACAGACACCCATTATTTAGAAGAGTGGTTGTCTCTCGGCTTCCATTCATAATATCATATATACATAATATGGTATTCCTTATTCCTAAACCAACGATTTTTAGACAGAAAGAAAACCAAAGAAAACCAAAGAAAACCTCCCATTTTCTTTGTAAGTCAGTACTGAGGTGGAAGTCTATGGTGAGAAACCCTCTTACGTCACAGGAAAAGTCAAGATTGTACTGCGGAGAACTAATTTCATTACGATATTATAGCTAATCCAATTTACAGCACTTCATCTGTCTTCATCATCTTTATCAGTGACCTGTGAGATGGCTGCTCTGTTAATGGCCAGCAGTTTTTAAACACTGTCCTATCAACCGGTATGATTCATACGCCTCGTGATTGCGATCATTGAAATTATGCAACCTCTAACAATGCAATTAAGCCAATCATGATTGATGCATGTCATTTTTTATGGTAAAGTTATCTTATTAGCGCTGCATTTGACTCGTTGGTCATCGCGCTCTTCATCTGCTTGGAAGCACATGTACTAATTAAAAAGGTAATAACTTCTAGATACTGGAAATACTATTCACTGATCCTTGTAGCGTCTGTGAGCACGTCGCTTGTCCCTTTGAAGTTGCGCCACAACAGCAGTACACAGCCTAACCTGCATCACTCCCAACTTTCAAGATGTCCACCACAGGGCGTTAAAACACGACAAGGAACTGGGTCAGGTTTGTGAACAGGCAAAGCACTTGTTTTTCACTGCCGGCACGAGAAAACCTCATAGCCTTCATTTTTAGTTTTCATGGTCCCTTACATGCAAAGTCTCTGGCCCTAGGATCTATGAAATCCATTCAAAACCCCATTGGATAGTTGGGAAGAATCACGCACATGAAGGCAAATCATCCATTTTTCCCCCCTAATTTGTACAAATTGGGCTTTGTGGAAATCATTTCTGTGCCAATGCAACTTTCTGAACTAAAGGCAACAAAATCAAACGGCGTGTCGCGTTCAGAAGCCTTGCCTGAAGGGGGGAAACGGGGGCGTCGTCGTTTTTGGCTGATTTCAGCTTCTGTGTGCGGCGTGTGTTTCCCTTCATGTCTGTCTGATCTGTCCCGCAGAGGATGCCCCCTGGTACGAGTCTAGCAGTGGCCGTCTCATACTGATGACCTCGGCGGCGGCTGCGGCGTTCTTGGTGCTCGTCCTCTCCATGAGCGTGTTCCTGTGCCGCAGGGCCAAGCAGGCCAAGACCAGCAAGGGACCCATGTAAGAAACGGGGCTGCTCGTGTGTTTATGTCAGTTTATTTTCCCTGTGAGAGGCTTTTGGTTTGCTCTTTAAATGTGATCTGCGTCTCAAATTGTGTTCATCTACCGGATAATACCTGTGCGTGAGTGTGTGCGCGAGTGCGTGTGTGTGTGTGTTTGTTCATTTGATTGTTCATAATGCTTTATGCACTCTCACTTTCTCGTTTTCGCTAACTCAGCCCCAGTCTCTCATTCTGCAGTTTGTCTATATATTATATGGCTATTGCTGCAATATTTCACTCTGACTTGTGTGATAGGACCAAGGCCATTCCTTTTACAGTGTTTGTGTGTGTGCTTGTTTGTGTCGGCCGGAGCTTGTGTGCACCTCGGTGTGTGTGTGTGTACCTGCAGTTGCTCATTTGTGTGCATACATGAATACTTCACTGTGTATTTGTGTGTGTGTTGTGTATACTTTACTTTGTGTGCATGTGCAGACCGTCTCCTGTGTGTGCTTTTAAGGGCATAATTCATCTTGAACATTACTTACTGCCTGTCTGGTCGGCTCTGACCGACTTCACCCCATCCCTGATCTCCTCGGTGACCCCTCCTCTCCCATGTGTTTCCACACACTCACTGCCTGTCGAAAAAAGCCCGGGCTAATAGCACCAGATTTAATGCTGTGATTCTGAAAGCCTAAAAAAAAAGGCTGCAGCAATGGTAATTACATTAGTGAGATTTCCATTAAATTTGTATGCCAACAGCATGTTAATGTGCACCCTGACCCTATGCAGCTTTGCTCATTAGCCTCTTATCCGTGTGGGCTGAAAGCATTAGTCGTTCCAGTGTTTCCATAGGAGGCATGACTTCTGCAGGTCTGCGGTGGTGAGGCAGAACCAATTAAATCTTTGGAAATGTCACTAGACATCTGTGCATTTGTGCTGCTCTGTTTATGTGTGTGTGTGTGTGTGTGTGTGTGTACATAGGGAGACCGAGAGAGAAACAGATACTCTCATGTTAGAGGGCAGCTTTGAGTCGATCACTCGGTTCTGCTCTGTAATCTCCTCACATATACTTTTCCTAGTGCCTGCTGGGATGTTGGTATAGCGATAATCACGCTCCTCTGTGTTTCTTGCTCTCCAGTGATGATCGTTCCCAGAAGAAGCCCATCTACAAAGCCAGTGTGGAGTCTCTCCCCTCCACCTGTGGAGACAAACAACCTCTGGTCTGACGGCGCAGACAGGTGGAGGGATGAGGACGGAGGAGGAGGAGGAGAGAGGAAGAAGATGGAGCAGGTGGCCAGAGGAATGAGGGATGGCATAGAGGGGGATGCTAAAGAGGGAGGAGATGGTATAAGCTTATGGATGCTTGCATTGGGGAAGGAGGGGGGGGGAGGAGGAGGGATGCGGGGAGAGCAAAATTGAAATTAAAAAAAAAAAGTGCATAGGACAAATGATTCTTTTACGCCGCTTGAGCCCGCTTTCCTCGAAGGTGGAGACTCTGCAGTATATGGGCAATTTGCTTTTCATTTATTCTGCAACTTACGAAATGGTGAACCGCGCTCTCCGGGAAGGGGGAGGGGGGTGAGACTTGTGTACTGTACGAGCTGAGTCCACAAGCAATTCTCGTATAACCTTGAGCAGCAGAAGCACTCTGGAACAGCACTTTTACAACCTTGGGCTTTAGAAATAGTAATAGTCTTTTCTGTCCCAAACATAATTGCTTGGCCCCCTATTATTATGAAGGAGCCATTTGGCTAATAGTTTATGGTTTTAAAATATAAACTGTTGTTCGTTTTGTTTTCAACCTTTGTACCGGAGCCGAGCCACGCCAATGTATCGGTGAGACATTTATTATAATCCATGTTTCCAGTGGCAGCTCTGAAGCACTTTGCACTCTTCTATTTAATTTGCCGTGCCTTGGATTTCTGTGATATTAAAAGGCTTTGAGAAAATACAATAGACTGTCCTCCTGTGTATGGGATTGATTTTGTTCCATTCTGGGAAATACTGAGAAGTGGGGGGGAGTATTGACAATGTGTTGAAGGCCGGATGTGTGCGCGCTCGCTCGGCGGGCACATCTTCTCCATCCCATGCCATCTCCAAAACCTTCTCCGGCTTGTTTACCGCTCTCATCCTCCAGTCAGCGAGGTCTCACTCTAGAGCCGTGACCTTTACTGAAACTACCAGAGCCTCTGTGTTTTTCACCGTCTGCCTGTAGACACAAAAAAACACCTCTCAGCGAGTTAACGTCCGGATGCACTCACACACATAGACACAGTTTAAAGAGAATAATAGTTTGGTTGACCTTGAAACTTCGCCCCGGCCTCTTCTGAGTGCAGGTTGTGCTTTAATCTTCCCTAGCTTTTAGTCTGTTCTAATTCTCCCCCAAAAATCCTCACCCGGGGTTACAACTTCATCTTTTTAATTTTCTCCTCTGTTGCCTTGTAACCCTCAACGCCGTGCCACAGCACCATCACTTATTACCATAACCCGTGCTCATAACGCCGGGAATTTCATTACGCCTGTCTGTTGAAGTTATGTTGGGTTTTATGTGGTTTTATTATCAGTGTGTGGTTGACCGTGGGCCGTCGTTAATAACAGGCGAAGCGGCGGTTTAACAATGACACTCCATTAACGGGTGTATGCGCCACAGAGCACAGCCAGGATAATGTTATTAAACTGATTATTCAAGCCCTCTGTGTAGCTCGCCTCTGCCGCAGCCATCCTTCGTCGAGCGTTTTACAGACTCCACGTGCCTCTTTTTCCAACTCCGCAAACTTCTGTTACTTGTGTGCCCTGGGTCGAGCCCGGGAAAAACAGACAACACATATCGAGGCAGCAGCCAGAAAAAAAAAGAAAAATGTTTAAAAAATGGTCACGCTTCACGGGGAAAAATCCAATTTTGTAAATTTGAAATATCCTTCCCTCATGTGAAATGCCAGCGAGCACCATTTTGTTTTGGCCTTTCAGTCAGTCATGGGTGAAAAGCTGCGTGCACCCCTGGTAGACCTTGGACTCCGGGGGTGCAACAGGTTGGCCAGACAAGACAACGCCTATGTGACGAGCATTTCCAGCAGCAGGGGGCTGTCCCTGGGCTGCAAGGCCTGGTTAGGAGGGAGAGAGGTGTAGTTCACAGTGACATTTTAGCCTTGATTAGCGCCTCATGGATAATACACTGGACAATACAGAGAATGGGGATGCAGAGAGAGAGATAAGGGGCCAAAACATCCTGCCAGTACTTGATGTCCAAGCAGGGCGGTCACAGAAGCAGACCTGTGGCATCAAAGCCAAGCGAGTCTCATAGTATATACAGTTAACCAGGCAGGCTGGTGTCAGGGCAGCGAGTTAGACTAAACAGGACTCCTAATGGACTAACACACTGCGGTGCCAGGCGTGTGTATCAGTGCGCCGTCGCCCCCGTGCTGTTCCCGTCATGGTCACTTGGTTTTGTATGTTCATGCTGCATATGTTGTGTCAAATGGCTGAAAATGAAGGAGTGAGGTTCGCTGGAGAAGCAGGTGTTCCCCCTTCATTACTTCCTGACAATGCCCCATCTGGTGCGGCGGAGCTGCTGCCACCGACTCCCCCGCCAACTGGGGAACAAACACTCGCAGAGAGGCTGACAGGGGGAAATGGAATGGGATGGGAATTGGGAAATGAGGGGGGCAGATATTATCCTCGCCAGAACAACAAGGTTAAACGATGTCTCACGGCGAGAAGGAAATCACTGGAGCCTGAAGCCGAGGCTCTGAGCAGGTTTTACACAAGTCCATACATTGTGGAGGCCAGATGTGAGTTCAAAGCAACTTTCAAGGGAGTCTTTATGTTCAAAGCAGTCAAAATGGGAAGACATGTTAATGCTGATGATAAAATTGTGCTTTGTTCCTCTACTTGTGGTTTGAACTGAACTGACCAGGGTGATGGGAGGATTCCTGACTGATGAGAAGCCAATGCAGATCTAATACTCTCTAGATCTAATAGACATGCTATCTCCCTTCTTCTCTGAAGGGGTCGCTAAAGTTAAAGTTTCAAATGGATGCCTTCCAGCCCTGGAGGCTGCGAGACCACGGTATAGTACCGAAATATGAAAAAATAGACGCTGAAAAAGAAACAATTTTCATAATGGAGCAACGCTCTCTGACTGGAAAACACAATTATGGGTAAACTGGCCACAGCATGAGGGTAAACTTAAAGAGCCACTTTAGCGGGCCCTAATAGGCCCTGACTACAGATGAGCAGTAAAACAGGGTCGTCTAGAAAACAAGTTTTTGTTCCGGGCCATTACTGCCATTCTGAACGGTGATTTAACTGAATACACTCAGGTCTGCTCCCTGCTCTCCTTGATGAGTCCTATTCACATTTTGGAGACAAGCCATAGTCTCTGAAACAGAACAACTTCTATCTCACTGAGACACGAAAGGCTGCTGTACTGTATCCAGTGATGTAATGGCGAATGAAAGGTAGAGGTAAACTATGACCTGCAGTCTTGATCAGCGAAGACACATAACCACCAATATGAACAAAAAAATGACCATAACTTCATATAGGGTAAGTTAAATCAGGTTGACCTACTCACTACGACGTATTTACTATGAATTTACGACATGTTAGCCTATATGTGGTTTTACCCTACACGTGCTGATCTGATTCTTTTTCATTGAGTGTAGAATACGATAAGTGATTATCTTTTCAAACAATAATGATATGTTTCACTTTCGGTATCTTAATCATTGCGTCAGACAGTCTTTTCGGTCCACAGAACTAAATTTGGAATAAATTAGTTATTTGCGCTGGGAAATGAATGTTGGTTATCAATCACATTTAGGTCGAATTGATTTCAATTAATTGGAAGACGCTTCCCCTTCCCTTCCCCATCTCTCCTGTATATTTATTTTGAAAGACCAACCCCCCATCGCCTCCGCACAACCCTCCACCTGCCCCTGCTCTCTGCAATTGGTCAGAAGACGCACGGGCCCGCCCCGTTGGCAGGCTTTTTAAATATATTTACAGTGTAAAGTAACCAAGAAAAACCGGCTAAACCGCGATCATACCTAGACACTTTGAGGGAGAAAAGTGGGTGTGTATGTGAGCGCGCCTTACTATGTAAAGAGCTACTATTCCAGCGAACGCCTGGTAAAACACACGCTCACACACGCGCGCACACGCGCACACACTGAAAGCGCTGTCGGCGAGTGAACCTGCGGGTTCATGTCACTCTGATTTCTCCAAGGAAGAGGAATACTGAGGAACAGATCAGAGGGGAATATCAACGATGGCTTTCGCGACCCGTTGGAACTACTGCGTCCCCCTCATCATAACCATCGCGTACCTTGTGCGCACTGGTAAGGCTTTCAGAAGAAGAGTGAATGTGTATGCTGTGAATGAGAGGAGTGTCAAGCCTTCTCGTGTTGTGGCTTGTCGCGCAAGTTTGCAGAAGTCCGCTGACAATGGGCTGAACGTATAAAAAATGCACCGGGGGCTATTCGGTCTTGTCAATAGGATATTTCTGTGGAGAGGCAGCGAAGGAAAGGAGAGCGCACCGGCACAGAAACACGTGCCGATATTTCAGCATACAGTCATCCTGCGGTCGCCTGTCAGTATTTATTGCTTTATTGCACACTGTCCAATTACAATCAAACTCCCTTTGCGCTGTATCCATATTAGGGCATGAGTCATTGCTGAACACTTCCAGGAACTGGTCAAATTGGAAAAAAACCCTTTTATGAAATGAAAAGTGAAAGCTGCCGGCTCTCACTTTTGTACGTGATGGCCTCAAGGCGACACAGAAATGTACAATTTATTCAAATTGTAGTTGCCGCACGCTCCGTTGACCCTCATGCGTCACAATAGCTCCCGTTTGATCATCTATTGACAGAACATGATTGGGGTATGTAACGGGATGGAGCCTGTGATATACGGAAGCGCGCCTAAGCACACAGCAGCATGTAGTGGGCACCACGCGCTCAGATTCAATATCCGATCAGTTACAGGAGAGCTCATAACAAATGCCCGCAGTGGACCAGACATGAACGAGGCACATCGGACATGGCAGTCTTGTTGTTTCTGCTCTCCCCTGCCACATTCTGCAGCGCGAAGCTCTGAGGACCGAAGGACCTTTGAGACCTCATGTTATCGGATATAATAACACCGAGCTATCTATTACAAAGCCGTGTAATGGCACCCACAGTCAGTGCACTCTGTGTGTGCGTGTGCGCGCATGCACTCAGTAGTCTTTTTTCCCCCCCATAACATCTCCGCCTGGGATAGTCCTGCATCGCTCCCACAGGGGCAGTCTATTTCATGATCAGCACCCCATAATAAGCGCATCTGCTGCAGAAATGAGGATTTGGATTAAAACATGACGTGCCTCCAGACAACTTAATTTATTTACTCAACTGTCAGGCCATCTGCTTAGATGTGGGCTGAAAGACCGAGTAATAACGCTTATTAAATTCTCCCCAAAGCCTCAATGCTTCTGACGGAGCAGAGTGGCTGAGCGCGCGCTGCTGTTGGGCTCAGGGGGGTTCTGTGAATTAGCTGTGTTCTTATGCCGGTCCCGTGTTGTTGTTGTTGTTCTCTGTGAGGCGTTGTGATCTTGAGGCAGTGAAGGGGTTAAGACTATTGGGTATTGTTACCGGCAGACCTGCGCTGTGCCGTGGCGGTGATGTCCCCTGTATAGAGGGAGCGTTACATCCCTCCATAGGCTTTGCTTCTGGCTCCACTGTGATACAGCCAACCTCACCATGGCCTGTGTATTGATTCCATCTGTGTGTGTGTGTGTGTGTGTGTGTGTGTGCGTGCGTGCATGCGTGTATTTGTGTGTGCTTGTGTGTGCACCAAGAACAGGAGGAGAGAGATGATTTATATTTTATTTGTAGGTGTTCCTATAACTGGAACATTACACTGGAGGTGTGTGTGTGTGTGTGTGTGTGTGTGTGTGTGTGTGTGTGTACATGTCTGTATATATTCTGCATATGCGTAAGCTTGTGTGTTGCACGTAAATGTGTTTTGTGTGTGTGTGTGTGCATGTGTGTGTGTGTGCGTGCTGCTTACAGTGCCGAGTTTTGCCTGAGCTGCAGGCAGCCTCTGCTGGGGGCTGCTCGCTGATCACTGTCATTAATCTAGCTACTGACAGGAGCCGGGAGAGACGGGGGGAGGGGGGAGGGGGGAGGGGAGAGAGTGAGAGGAGGAAGTGCAAAGATGGTTGGTTTCCAAACACCCTTCCACATACACACACATGCTAGGTAACTCAGGATGGATTTTTGCTAACAAATCTACACGTCTCGGTCCTCTCCTCCACGGTGGCACACAGCAAAACCAATCTAGAGAAAAGGAAGGGGAGGGGGGGGGGTTGTATATATGCCAGGATAGAGATGGACAGATTGATTGGGTGGATAGATGGATGAGTGGACAAAGAGATTGAGAGAGTGCCGTGAAGATGGCGAGGCTGGGAGACTCGGCCATACTTTATAGAAAACGAAGGAGAATTGGGGGTGGGAAAGATGGAGAGTGGGAGAGAGAGAGGAGAGAGAGAGAGAGGCAGAGAAGAGAGCGAGAATGAGAGTTGGAGAAGAAAGGCAAAGATTTCACAGCACGTCTGACGGGCAGGCCAGAGGGACACACACACACACATACAGAGTCAGCGCTGTGTGTTTGTGAGGTGGGTGCTCGGCTGTGTGGGGGTGGCTGATCCTCGGCAGCTGCGGGCCAAACTTGCCCCCCTTACAGTTACTAATGCTGCTAACTCCGCCTCTGCTGCTAGCCCACCCCTAATCGCTACCACACATCCCTCCATCCTTCCTCTCTTCCATCCCCCATCCTTTCCCCCGGTGCTTCCATTACAACCTGCCTTATCGCCGCGCGCCTTAAATCACCTCCCCATTTGTTCATGTGAACGTGTGCGATGATGAGAGCCATCCGTTTTGAGCTTGTTCCCCCCCCATCATGCCGTTTGGACCTCGGCCGAGGCTCCGGCAGGGTGAAAAACGGCGGCATTTGGATGGACTTGCAGGAGGAGATTTGAATACCAAGTGCGGGTCGGGTTATGTGGCGCACGCTCGCTCACCCATTACAGGCTGTGTAGAAATCAATGTCGCTGTGAGTCACAGGAGGGAGACCTGCCGCGTAAACACAAACATCAAGGGAAACGCCGTGCACGCGCCCAAGGACACGGGCACGTGCACCGACTCACACCTTGCCTATAGACAGCTTACATGGCGCCAGTTTTCTTTTGAAAGCAGGAATAGGATTGCTTATGCAAGAAAGTCGTGTGAGCCCAATTGCAGTTTTTGATGCTTGTCAGACGCACTTTGCATCACGCCAGAGTTAGATTGCATTTTTTTTCCCCTCCACATAACGCTGGGCTTGCTATTTCAGCTCCTCACTTTGTTCTCAAACGAGCTGAAAAAGTCTTTACCGTGAGCCAAGGTTTATCCTTTGATCCAAACCTTGGAGGATAATTCTCTCCCAAATAAAATAAACTTGTCGACGATTTAATTAAAAAAGAGCGAGACCTCCCTTCCACACTCGCTCTGCCCCTGCTGTCTGCTGGTTCGCCGTGTAAGTTTGAGCCTCGCCAACAGTCTTCTCTGCGTTACAATCTTATTTCTGTGATTTGCCTCTCTTTTGTAGGTTTAAATAATTGGCGAACCTGAACTTGGCAGGCGGCGCTGGCATGCCCGTCAACATGAGAAGCTGAAATAGGTTCTCGGTTGTTTTTTGGTTTTTTTGTTGTTGTTGTTTGTACGCGCAGCCTGCACGGCCCTGTTTGATCAACCGATGCAGTCTAAAAGATTCCTGACAGGGTGACCCACTATCTCAGCCGCGCAAACCGCCTAGTTATAAGCCCCCGTAAACAAATTTGACTGTGTCGCTTCTTTGGGCAAGTCACGACGGTTGAAAGAGTTACGGAGCTTTAGCGTGGGGCCGGGTTTTATTCTCCCCCGGGCTTTTATGGGTCCATTACTCACAAAGCAGAAGTTCCTAGGCGCACCGTTTAGTGCAGGTGATGTATTTTACAGTAATTATCTCCTAATCTGCCTCCAGTGTCCAATGCGATCCATAACTCCTTGTTTTTTGAGCTTGCTGTTTGCTCCCACACGATGGTTGCATCTCAATAGGCCTCCCAGCTTCTACTCCACCAAAACGAAATACATCAGGTCCAGAGACGGTTCCACTTTTTCCACTGACTGATATAGAAATAAGCCAGAGTTGACAAGGAGGCCTGGTTCCACTATGAGGAAGCTCCCTGTTCCCTGTCTTGGGTTCACATCCTGTTTATATGGGGTTATGTTTTGTCCCCAGAGAGAAGTTGTCATATAAACAGAGCGCGCTGGGCAGAGTGATTGAACAGGGGCAGACAAAGACAGCGATGGCAGTTTAAGCCTGATATCTCATTTGACCATTTGTTTAATTGTCCATTAGTTAAACTTTCTGTCAATCTAATCAGGCCAGCGCTAATGTAGAAACACTCTTTATGGCCGCCACCTCATCTCCTTCCCATTACTATTCCCTAGAGAGCGCCGCTTGTGATTATCATAATGGTGATCTATGCCGTCCTTACGTGTCGCTCTCTCTGAACAACTGGCGTTTCACCAACTTTTCCCGCTGGAAGTTTTTTAATGCTGAGTAGGATGCCAAGGACGTCTCCTCCGCTTTGCTGGCATCCGAAGACTGTCAGTCAAAAGCTGCGCTCCGTCTCCGTCCCGACCTGATTGGCCCACTGCGACGGTGAAACGCCCCCCTCCTCCTCCTCCTGCTGCTGCTACTCCTCCATGCTGTGACCCGGCGTCCCCTGAGCCAGCAGCTTTTTTTTTTTTTTTTCAGCTCCCTGTATATTTGTTTTTGCCATTGAGAGTGTGAAATCGGCAAACATTGATTCTCTCTTCGCCGTTGCCCCGGTGCTGCTTCTTACGGGTCGCTGCTATGTGTTGTTTGCACAGAGTGCCCTTACGTTTTGAAGCACCTCGAAACTGAAGTGGCGAGTGGGAACTGCTGTGAGGTGGGAGGATGGGGGAGGCTGCAGACGCCGACAGAGAGAGGGAGACAGAAAGAGGAGATAGGATTGAACATTCCTCTCCATTGGTGCCACAGTTTCCATGACTAAGAGTAAATGTTTATACCTCCTGGTCGGCCCTGGGCTTGTTTAACACCGTCCCTCGCCGCTGTGACACCTGTCTCCGCCGTTCCCCCGCAGGGCCCCGGTGCTAACGTGGCCAGACGGCGGGCCCCCGGTAACGCCAGTAACCGAGGTGATTATCCCCCACTCAGGCGCTGCGCTCAGAGCCCTCACCGGCCATGATTGGAGGAGAGGAGCTGATTGAGCCGAAAAGGCCAAGTGCCTCAAATTGAAAAGCTGGAAACTGTGTACTCTGCCAGTGTGTGATGGCTAATACACATTCCATCTGGAAGGCCTGATGAAGAGAGAGAGGGGAGAGGAAGGCTGGTAATGCGGTGCTTGTCCAGGGGTAAAGGGGGCTTCGGCGAGGGACTTAAGCCCAGGTGACACTGCCGCGGCTGGGCACAGAGGTGAACGACGAGACCCTCGTTTTTCCTTGGGAGGTTTGGATGTCCGCTGGAGGTTGGCCAGGCCGCCGAGTGACTGATGAGGTCAGAGAGACGGAGAGAGAGCGAGAAGTGGGGGGGGGGGGGGAGGAAGAGGGTGAGACGGCTGATTGTACAGTATATAAAAGAGCTCCGTGAAGAAGAGAGCAAGGAGGGGAGAGAAAGCACCCAGGGGCCGGCGTCACAGCCCAGTGAAGCAGGGAGGAGCAGAGCAGAGGAGAAAGTCAGGCAGAGAGGAGTCCAACAAACGAGTGAATGATTGCAGGATTTCAGCTTTGAAAATGGAAGGGTGGGAAAAAGACAAGGGAGAGGGGAGAGCAAACCCCTGCTGCGCCGAATGAAGGATTTGGAAGGACAAAAGACCAGGGAAGGAGGAAAGGGAGAGATTAAGAAGGTGTGACCACAGCAGAAAAGTACAAGGCGACGGAGTGGAAAGAGGAGGAGGAGGGAGGGGGGGAGAAGGAGAGGAGACGGAGAGAGATGGATGGCGATACACTGAGATAAAGACGAAGAGAGGGCGAGAGCTGTGTAGGTGACCACGCGAGACAGACAAGGTGTCATGATCGATGAGGTCACGGCGTACACACACACACACACACACACACACACACACACACACACACACACAAACAAATCTGTATTGAGACTGTAGGTCATGGCCAGTGCTCCCACTTTCGGAGAAACTGCACAGTACTCGGCTTGGAGAATTAAACGCCCACACACACACACACACACACACACACACACACACACACAGACAGAGAGAGGGATATTCATTTGTCTTCCATTAACATGCTTCTTCACATCACCATTATTAATAGGTTTGCTGTAAATGGCCAGTCAAAGCCGAGGTCTATCTGTTGGGAAATCAGACGGAGGCTTTCAGAAGGCAACAACGCTGAAGAGGTCTCCGGCGAGGTTTCCATCTTAGAAAAGCCTCCAACTCTCTCTCACGAGTGGCGCACCCATTTGAACTGTGAGCATGCCTGGCATAGATAAAGCTGCATGCCAGTTGCAGAGTCCTTCAGCAAGGACGCCATGTTTATTTTGATAATTTAATCATATTGAACAAATGTGATGGCAGTTTGAAACGGTTGAAGTGGGGGGGGGGGGTGGAGGGGTAGTTGGCTGAACACGATGCATTTAGGAGACAGATTATCACTATCAGCAAGTGTGACAGAAACCCATCATATTGTTTATTTGACCATATGCATTTTAAAAACAAGCCAGATAAGTCAAATTGATCGATCGCGTGATAACAACAACTGCCGGTAGATAAGAAACAGGTTGCCCAACTTTATTCTGGGGAGACGCCAGGCCGTTGTTGACACACCAAAAAAAAATCTACCAGAGTTTTACCGGCAGAACCACGCCTACTCTCTTGTCTCTGTCCTGATCTGTCTACTTCCTCTCTTGATCGCTCTCTCAGACTTGAGACTTGAGACATGAGCAATGAGCAGTGAGCAGTGAGCAGTGAGCAGTGAGCAGTGAGCAGTGAGCAATGAGGAATGAGACTTGAGACTTGAGACTTGAGACTTGAGACTTGAGACTTGAGACTTGAGACTTGAGACTTGAGACATGAGACCTGAGACATGAGACCTGAGACCTGAGACCTGAGCCTCAACATCAGGAGTAGTTGAGCTTTGATCCACTTCATTAGCAAACCGTAAACAGCCATTCATTAGAGCCAATTAATTAGCAGCACATGAAAACAATCCTCCAAAAGTTGTCTGCTCTCAAAGACCCCCGAGCACTTGAAGGAGAGAGAGAGAGAGAGAGAGAGAGAGAGGGGTGGACAAAGAGAAAGAAAGAAAGAAAGAAAGAAAGAAAGAAAGAAAGAAAGAAAGAAAGAAACAGAAAGAAACAGAAAAAAAATGCCTGCGGTCATGCTTAATGTGCTGGGGTGAGATTTACCGCAATGATTTGCCGGGCTCTTTTGAGATTCATAAGGTCATCAATTCACGCTCTGCTTTCAGCGGGGCAAAACAAAAGCGAGGCCATGCAGCCGTCTGCACCGAAGGAGAGCGGGAGAGGAAAAGAAGCCGGGGCCGAATTGCAACGGGGCTCCGATTTTGTTTCTACACAGATTGTTCCAGTTGGCGAGGCGAGTTACCGACGACCTTGAGGAGGGCTCTTCTCTTCTCGGACTCATTTTCTCCAGAATGGGAAAAAGGGGCATTAAGTAGACGGTGGCTGATTCACCTCATCACCGTTAACAGTTACAATGCCCACCCCCTTCCGCCCTCAGGTAAACTGGTAGATTGAAGCGGTGCTTTGACTCGCGTCTGCAGACTGCTGCTATCTCCGTGTCCATCTGTGGGGTGAATAATGTTATCATGGCCTGCAGACCGACCATGTCTGTCTCCCCTGGCCAGGGCAATAGGAGTGGAGGAGCCGAACAGTCTGTGATACTAAGTGAGTTTGACACAGGCCTTGGGCACTGGACGCAATTGAGGAGAAACCACAGTTCATCGCAACAGCCACCCGCTGGGGCACCGTGGGAAGGGAGGGGGATGTGAAGAGGCTGCAGAGGCCAACGGGATGCGGTGGTTGGAGCCAAAGCAGTTTTTAGCTTTCATAGTTTCTCTAGAAATGGGCAGTGACTCTTGTCTCTGCATGGCCTACAGTCTGGACAGCTGCTCAAGTAGGCAGTTCGACTGTCTCTTCTTGTCTGCGTATAACATCTATTTCTTTGCAAGGGGAAATAATCAAGCTGGAAGGGAAAGTGAAGTGCTTTTCAGCATTTATTTTGTTTTCCAAAGGGCCAAGATGGCTGCCATCTGTCCTCTTCCCCTCAGCAGCGCGACCCTGTCCAGCTTTTCATTGAGTGTTGGGAGTTCCAGTGCTGGAGATTTGAGAAACAGCACTTTACTTCATTTTTGTGTTTTGTGTTTCAGGTCATTATTTTATTGTCACCTTGCATAAAAGTCAAACTTATGCATGCAAATTGTTCTAAAAACTTATTTGCACGCAGATTAATTTGCCGTTCATTTCTATCAGTAAGTCATGGTCCAGATGACTTTAATTACATGCTCTGCTCTGTGGACCGTGCTACTTTGCTGCTAGCATGCGAGAGTGTGTAGGGAAGCAAAAATAGGCACGTCAGCAAAATATGTCCGATGAGAAACATTTTTTTTTATTTCCCTCAGAAAAAAAAAAAGTAAAACCTCGCAAGTGTAGACTGATTGAAATGATGTTGAGTGTTTTGTCGTGTGTCTGTTTTTGGCTCTCTGTTATTGTCGAATCAAAACCTGGTTGAGAGGTCAAATTTGGTATTGCGACAACTGCTTGTATTTTGCAATTATGACTGTTGCTTATTTACCAGGGTGATGGATTTCGGATGCGCCGAGGGGAAAGAGAGTCATGAGCTTGAAAACAAACACAAAACATTGGTAATTAAAAAGCAGGTTCATCCCAAATGATGGCTGATGTGTGAATCATTGGCTTTGTTGCGGAAGGGGGCAATCAGCAGCAAAGCAGACGGCCAGGTAGAAGTGTACACACACACACACACACACACACACACACACACACACACACACACACACACTCACACACACATACATATTAGTCAGCACACCGGAGATTGGAGACCTTTTGGTATTTGCAAAGTTATTTACCACAATGCATTGCATCCTGATTCTCTCTGTGCTTTTCAAATGTCATGTTCCCTCTCTGGCCCTCTGTTGATGAGCTTCACCGGGATAAGCAAATGGAGGGAGTAGGGACACACCTGGCGATTGTGTTTCAGGCACACACACACACACACACACACACACACACACACACACACACACACACACACACACACACACACACACACAGACGGTCTTTTCTGATTTTTCCATTGTAGCTCACAGTGTCTTTTTCTGCCTTTTTGTCTTCAATCAAAACCTGTTTTTCACTCCTGGTTTCTTTACTGGTGCTCCCCTCCCTGTCTTTGTTGTCCCTTGTTCTTTTTCCCCCTCTGTTGTTCGTTCACTCGGCAAAGGCCCCGTCGGCCCCTCCTTCCTCATCCTTCTCTCCCACTTCTCCCTTGGTGTGAAGTACAGGGGCCCCAGCAGTGATTTAGTGTCTTTTTCTATGTGCTCGCCATGGACACTGAAAAGCTTTTTATTGCTGCCCCTCCATCCCTCCCCTGTAGTCTGTCTCTCCCCTCCTTTCTATCTGATCATGCTGTGCACTTATGAGACAATAGTCATGCTCCTGCACACCTACAGGCTCCATGTACATGTGTCCGCATGCATCTGGTCCACTGTGCATGTTAAGAGCTCAAAGAGAGAGAGATAAGAGAGATGGAAAGAAACAGATTTTCGTGGGAGGGGATTTTTTAGTGCCTGGATAGCTGATAGATCTTTTGGCTAACAGTCTCTCCTGCCTCCCTGCTGCTCGCCCGTGCCTCCCCTCCCTCCCCTCCCTCCCCCCCTACCTCTCAAGCCTGATTTATGCTTCTGCGAATCTGCGCACATGTGCGGGTGTCGTCCTCAGATGTCGGCGCGGGTGTTTGCCAATATACTTATACGTCCACGTAGCGTTAACGCGTACACTAGGGGGCAGTGTTGCATTTACTAAACTAACAGTACAGAAAACGAAGATTTCTTTTTTTTTTGCGAACCTCCTCTCAGAGTCGCTCCTCAAACTGCTCCGTTGCTGTTCTCCAATTTTGTTTCAGTTCCGTTTTGGGTTTTGGCCAAACCCTCGACGCTACTGGCTACCCCGCCCCCCCCCCCCACCCGCTCAACCAATCAGTGTTTGTTTGACGCACACGGCCGCAGCTATGGCGTTGTTGAGGTCTGGGAGGTAAGCCCGTCGACCCGTCTGCGAGGATCTGCGGGCTACGCTTACCCATAAACCCCTTCTCTGCGTAGCGACGCGGAGACGTTAACGTGTACCTACGCAGAAGTACAACTCGAAGGCTACAGGGACGCCAGGGCCAGGTGTGGAGAGAGAGAGAGAGAGAGAGAGAGAGAGAGAGAGAGAGAGAGAGAGAGAGAGAGAGAGAGAGAGAGAGAGAGAGAGAGAGAGAGAGAGAGAGAGAGAGAGAGAGAGAGAGAAAAAAAAGAGAGCGAGGATTGACGGGGCCCAGGTGGCCAGTTTGAACGCCTGTGCTACTGCGTTCCACTTCTCATTTGCATCGACAAAATGTTTTTTCTCTCTGACTCGTCCTCTCTCCTTCTCTCTCTCTCTCCTTCTCTCTCTCTCTCCCTTTGTTTACACACCCTGCATCTCTTTCCCTCAGTTGCTGTGTCGTCTCTCTGCCTCTGTTCTCTTCTCAGAATAAGTTGCAGTTTCGTCCTTCCTCTCATCGCTTTCTATTTTCTTTCTTTCTTTTTTTTTCTTTCTTTTTTAGTCAACTAACACTTATTTTTCTTCTCGCCGTGCCGCCAGCTCCACCGTCTCTCCCCATCTCTCTTGCTCTGGGCTTGCTGAACTGTGCATTTTACTTACACCCTGCTCTGCAATATTCCGGAGGTAGAGGCCTTTTTTCACTTTACACTCACTTGGGAGACTGGAACATCCCACACCCCGTCTCCATTCATCTCTCCCCGCCACCCTCCCTTCCTCCCCCCACTGTTTCAAACTAACCCTACACCGGTCCTCTCTCCCCCCTCACTCCCCCCGTTTCTCCCCCAGCCTGTGCAGAACATCTCATTCCTCTTATTTGCAGCAAAGCAGAGTTTAGCTCCATTTATACACATTCATATTTAATTCACTCGTCTATTTCAACATCCTAACCCCGGATGATCAGGGAATACGGCTCTCTCTCTCTCTCTGTCTCTCTCACACACACACACACACACACACACACACACTTCTGCCCTGTCACTGCTTGCTCCATCACTCTCCTCTCTGCACCTCTATTTTCTCTCTCTCTCTTTCTCACCTCTGCCACTGTTTATCTCTCTTATCCATCATATATCGCAAACCATCTATGCTACTCGGACTTGGCCACTTTACAGTTGTGTGTCTTTGTGTGTGTGTGTGTGTGTGTGTGTGTGTGTGTGTGTGTGTTGTGTGTAGGAGGCTGAGTAGCATTCTGCTCACACACACAGGCACACACACATGCATCATTGTCCCAGTGTGGTTATCATGCCAAACACACTCCTTTCCGCAATTGGACAGCTAAGCCTGATACATGGTAGAATGTGCATATAAGCAGGCCCACACACACACACACACACACACACACACACACACACACAAAAATATGTCTCAATGTAGGTCAAATACGTTTTTACGAATTCAACACAAACACACACTGCCTTGCTGTTAGAGATATGCCAGGCTCTCGTCATAAAGTCCCACAGAGCGATAATGGTATACACACACGAACACAGACACACACACACACACATACACGCACACACACACATTGTTGACAGACTCAGATTTACACACACGCATGCGCACACCCACAGAAAAACAGCCGTCAGGTTCCCTCAGAATCGCTGAATTGAGTTATATAGCCTGTCAGTCAACTCCCAGCTCACACACACACACACACACACACACACACACACCCCTGACAGACTTCCTCCACACACACATCCGCCTGTCTGACGGTGCATATTTCGCATGGGTAAGGGACTCAATTACGGTGAAGGTGAAAGAAGCAATAAACACGGTGCAGATACAGTGAGGCTCGCTCAGCAGCACTGCAGTCAATCACGCAGCAAAGGAAGGTAGCTGGCGCCGCTCGGCTCATCCAGTTGTGAAGTGGCGGGGGAATGGCCGGGGTCGGGGTGTGGGGTGGGTGAGGGGTGGGGGGGGGGGGGGGCATAATGCTGCCATCCGTCCCACCCGGCAATTAAACCGCTGTAACCCACTTACCCCGACCTACCATTCAGCGGACAGGGGAGGGAGGGATTGATGGAGGGAATGTGGGAGGGAATGTGGGAGGGAGGGAATGGGAGATTCTAACACTTTCACACCTCCCCTGAACGCACCACTCACAGATACATATTTACACAGAAACACACACTTGACACTGACACTGTCGCATAGCTACAGATTTAGTCTCCCACCCACACACGGCAAAAGAGCACCAACAAGACAGTCATACACCACAATGTACCATTTACCTGGGCTAATTGCATTATGTGTGTGTGTGTGTGTGTGTGTGTGTGTGTGTGTGTGTGTGTGTGTGTGTGTGTGTGTGTGTGTGTGTGTGTACGTCTGTAGGATTTAGAGAACACACAGTCTGTGGCTGTCAGTGGATGTAACAGACTTTCACACACTGCTAACTGGTAATGTTCTGCCATACACCTACACACACACACACACACACACACACACACACATACACATACACACAGTACTATAAAGTTGTCTTCATGCTGTGCATCCCTCACCTCGCTCCCACACACATGCAGAGATGCAAACAGACAGATCGAGTGCTGTGCACATACATGCATGCAGACGCAAACCGGTAAACATGTCCACTGCTGCAGGCACACAGACGCTGGGAGATGAATGAGCACTCATAGATGCTCGCACATGCACACACACACACGCCAGACAGCTTAGTGGTTGCATGATCATTTGCAAGGAACAAGGCTCCAAAACTGCAGCAGAGGTGGAAAGAGAGAGGGACCGACTACTGAGAATCTAATACTTCCTCTGCCTCTCTCCCTCACCTCGGCTACCTTTCGATCCTATCTATCTCCTTCCATCTTTTATTCATTTCTGCTCCCCTCAGCACATCCGTATTTCTCCCTGACTCCCCCTCTCCTCCTCCGTCTCCCTCTCTTTCCACCTCCTCCGCCTCTGAATTTACCGCCAAGGCCTGCCTTTTGGCAGTTCCTCCTCCGTTTCTCCCGCCCTGTTCTTCTCCGTGTCTTTTTCTCTCGTTCCTCTTGGCCTCCCTCTCTCTCCGTCATAGCCTCTTTTGCTCAGTCTCGGTAACAAATCCCATTCTTTTGTACTTTGCCCAAGCCTGCGCTTGTCTCTCTCACTTTCTCTCTCTCTCTCTCTCATGCCGCGCCTTCTTTCAGGAGTTTGAGTTGGCAGAGAGTTAGGAGTGCCAGGGAGAGAAGCGATGAGGGAGGGGAAGCGTGGCGGAGAGGGAGTTAAAGAGAGGAGAAGGAAGAGGAGGATGAGGTTAGGGAGCGCCTGGCGTCTTGTCAGGGGGAGAGCGGCGCTATAAAGAGCGTCGGAAACACACGTCGGCGAGCTTTAGATTAATCTCATTAATTGCTCCCGTGAAACTCTGGGTTGTGACACACTTGTTATTGCTTTGTGTTATTAATAAAAGAGTTACAGAACGGAGGGATGGGGGAGGGAGGTGAACAAAGAGAGGGAGGGGCACAATCAATACATGAGCTTAGAGGGAAATTAAACAAGGGAGTGAGGGGGACAGGGCACAGGGACAAGCTTGGCTGAGTTTGGACGCTGTTATTAGTTGCTGTTGCCCTTTAATGAGGGTTTCTTCACGGCTGGAACAGGCGCTCACACACAATAGACGGTAATTGGTCGGCTGATTAGCCATTGGTGCTAGCAACCGATGTGTTACAGCGCTGCTTTATACTTAACTGGAAACAATGGGAGTGAAATATGGAGGTGCTGGAACACACACACACACACACACACACACACACACACACACACACACACACACACACACACACTTGCTTTCCTTTGCTGTTTTTCCTCCACTTTTGTCTTCATTTCCCTCTCTCTCTCTCTCTCTGCCCTTTTATGGGACATGTATTCATTATTTGACAATAAAGGCCTGATTGGAAACAGTGGAGTGGCTGTCCACGCCGAGCCTCCAGCTCCAGCGGAGAGGAGGGACAGAGGGAGTGTGTGTGTGATAGCATTTACATTGCATGCCTAATGTTTTCACTCAAAGGTGGAGTGCTCCTTTTCTCTGCATCGCTGCTTCCCCTCAACGTCACATCAGTTCTGGTGATAGAACTTTTATTTTCCGCTATTAGACTTTGGGGAGAGTCTTTGGCAATCAGCGATGTTCAACCACTGCCACCTTGCAGCACAAATATAGCTATTCACAGACGAGTGTGACTTCAACACGGGCTTCAGAGCCGCTCTGGCGATGTCATATTTACATTTAACAAGCTTCTGGATCCGAGTGAGACACTCGTTCAGTTATGTGATGTGTCTCCCTTGTGGTGTAATGTGATTCACTGTAATAAAGACGTCCCAAGGGTGGACAGAGATGGATAGAGCAAGGCGAGTCTCGGTTATCGCTCCACAAACTTTTCTCATTCTTTTGCGTTGTATTTTCTCCCCTACTCCTGCTCCACCGCCGGAACAATAAAGATAAAGATGAGGACTTAATGAAATTCCTGGGCTGGATTTGAAGTAATAAGTAATAAGTGTTTTGGCACACAAAAAGAAGCATGCACACACAATTGACTTGCCTGGTTAAATAAAGGTTAAATGCTACTTTGATAGTTAGATCCTTAGAAACGTCTGCAGGTAATAAACACCTGAAAAACAGCCTAACTCAGGAACAGGACGATCCTGAACGCCTCGTTGCCCGATGCGAGGCTGTGCATTTGCGCATGGACGTTTGAATGAAGGAGCATAAATCGATGACCATGGTGATGAATCTTGTCGGCGAAGTGCTGCAGACATCAGAGGTTACACATGCGGAGATCAGAGGTTTCTAAGGAGATATCTATCAAAGTGGCAATATCCTCTAATGTGTGAACACAAACCAGTGTCAAGTGCAGCGCAGCCCCTTGAGATAGGTGTTGTAGGCTCGCTAGGATAATGGTGGAGTATGGGAGCATACACACACATAGGCACGTGCACGTGACATTCAGACACACACATGCATACAACTGTCACGTCCCCTGGTTGGTAAAACAGAGAGATTAATGAGTATGGATCGTCACCTGCAGAGGATTGTCTGGGCTCTGTAGAAGTGACCCACTTTATTTGATGTCAGTTATCATCTCATCCAAAACTATCAAGGCACACACACACACGCACACACACACACACACACACACACACACACACACACGCACAGACAAACATGGGAAGCAGAGAATGTGAGAGTATGAAATGATGTCTTAATCACTGTATCTTAACCTTTCTGAGTAACATGATTGTGTTGTACATCTCTAGTGCGAGTGTGAGGTGATCCTGACTGCTGCATGACCTTGTGAGATGTATCCATACTTATGTGCATGGATGTATTGCTATTGTGATATTGTGTGAGCCCATACTGAAGAAACCTTTAACACAGTTCATATTGTTGAGTCTAGGTTGAAAATGACCTTGTAGATGTTTAGAAACGACCCCCTCCTGTCTTTCCCTCTTTATAACCACTGTTCAGATACATCTCTCCTGAGCTCAGCTTCATTAAATATACTCAAGTAATTCATGACTCAAGGACTCTTTGTCAGCCTCTGAATTTATTCAATAATAAGTTCCTCTTTTTGTAAAACGGATGAAAAATATTTTCCCCCTCATTTTTATATAAGGGGATTAATCGGCGTGTTTTGAGATGTGTGTGTCTATGTCTGTATGCATGTGTGTGTGTGTGCAAATTGCATTTGTTGCCGTGTCTGAATGAATGAATGAATAAGCGCGCGGTGGGAGTGAACGCTCAGTCTGTAGCTCTATGGGCCGATGGGGAGATTATCACTGAAAGCTGTGAAAAGAAGAGTGTTAATTAAAAGTAGAGAGAGGGCGTGTGGGAAAACAGGTAAGAGAGATAACACTGGAGTCAAAAAAATATTTACCTACACACACACACACACACACTTTTCTTTTATTTAACCTGAGTGGATAGGGGTTGAAAATGAGCGAGTTAGCGAGGTGGAAAGTGTGCAAGAAAGGGAGCGTCGCTGAGGAGGAGGCAACGGGAATAGAGGATTAATTGAATCTGATTTGGTGTCTGGTGTGTAAATGGTGAGATTTGAGGGGATGGTGTGTGTGTGTGTGTGTGTGTGTGTTCCCGTGCATGGTCCAGGAGGTTAAATAAGGCAAAGCAAACTTGAGGAAAGCTCAATCTCCAGATATTTATATGAATTCTATATACGAGGGGCTATGATGGTGGATTAGAGTGAGGGAGGGAAATCTGACTCAAACATGAAGGGAGCGGGTGAGGGGGGAAATCAAGTGGCGGAGATAACATTCGAGTCAGACACCCGGAATGATTACAGTTTCGAACCATAACATCATTACAGACAGGACTGCTGTGTGTGTGTGTGTGTGTGTGTGTGTGTAGGAGAGACGAGAAGATGAGGACGAGGAGAAAGTAAGAATGAAAGAAAGAAAGAGAAAGAAAGAAAATGTCAGAGGCTACAGACGCTCATAAAAACAGTTAACCTTAAAATATGGGGTTATGGTGGGGGGGGGGTGTCACGAGGTGGGAAGGGCAGCAAGAGAGGGAGCATGGAAAGAGAGGCAATGAGCAAAAGGGATTAATGGAAACGGATTTAAATCCTGCTGGTGATATGAGGGTGAGTTATATTTGGGGGGTGCCACAGGGAGGGAACTAGAGAGTGAGGGGGGGGGTGAGAGAGGCAGAGAGTGAGAGAGAGTGAGAGAGAGAGAGAGAGGGATTACATCTGTAAATCATTTTAACGACGCCTCTCCTCTGCATTAGGGGGGGCAGCCAGGAGGCCAAACAAACAGTGTGTAATTAGAGCAGAGGAAGGGGAAATGGAGTTGGCGAGGGAGCCGGGCGAGGGAAAGTCATTTGGTAAAGTAAAGGATTGGAACGGGGGAGAACCTCTGGACAATATTGGTTATGGCTCTCATTACGGTGCTACCGGCAAGAAATGAGACCTGACAAGGTTTGTGTAACCACTGAGGAGGAGGAAGATGAAGCCGGTGGTGGTGGTGTTGTGTAGGGTGGTGATGATGATGGTGATGGTTAAGATTGTGATTGTGATAATGGAGATGATGATGATGATGTCTGTGATGACACTGTCAAGGCAGCTGGTTGTCAATCAGGTTGAGTTGTGGCTGAGGCACCCGGTGGTGTGTCTGAGAAGTCGGCGTGAACTTCGAGTGAGTGAAATTAGGTCAAAGCAAATGTGGTTTAGTCTGCCGCTGTGCAGAGAAACACAAGTGTCTGTGCAAGTGCGTGAAATTTTGAATTTATTCTGCAAAATTAAGATTATTTAACTTAATGGCATCCAAAAATCTGCTTTCCTTCACCACAGCTCTCTCATCTGAGAGTAGGTGTCATTTTGTGAGACTCTTCATTGGTTAACTCAATGATGAAAACAACAATGCCTCACGATGCTCATAGTGATTACAGTGATGGTTTATAATCACGACTGACCATAATGATGATGATGATGATGATAACAGTGGCAGTGTTGATGACTGTGGTCAGGAGGGGGAGAGAGCCGCTGAGTGGCACCTGAACCCTGTTAACCTTCTCTTACATAAACCCCTTGGCTTGTCGGTGGGGAGGAGAGAGCAGATCACAGAGCTGCTGTGTTTGGTTTGGTTTGGTTTGGTTCCATGTGAATTGGACAATAGAACCACACAGGCGATGAGTTCAATGTCTGTGTCCGAGTCCCGGGGAGGAGAGCTACAACGACCAGGGTAATGATGATGCCGACGGTTACGATGATCACCGTGACGACGTTAGCAGCGACCTGCATCAGACCTTCTGATGACCGTGAGGATGATAATGTGGTACTTTTATTGATCCTGGTAGAATAATTTGTGTTGCTTGCCTGGGGTCAGCTACAGGACAACCCCCCGTGGAGCTGGTGGGGCTTCAACGTCTTACCCAAGGACATGTGTGAAATATTCTTGTCCTCTGGTTGAAGTTCCCTAACCACTTGGTTGACTATGGCGCTGTAACACTGATCATCAATATCACGACATTTACACTCACAGTGATGGAAATAAACAGTTAGTGCCGTAGTCAACCAACTGGTAGGAGCTGAGGGAATGCCCTTTGTTGTTCCTGCCTGACCTCCCTCCCATATTTACACAAATCCATAATTCATGTTGTGTGTGGTGGCTGCCGCATGGTGATACTCCGATGGCTATCTGCTGTACATGGGAGGCTGTTTGTTTTGCTGGAGAGATGCATATAAATGGATGCAGGCGAGAAAAAAACCCTCGACTTATCTCAGGTGAAATGGATGCTGGCGCGGCAGTGAATGAAGGCAAAGATGAACAGAAGGATGAAAACAAGCCAGGTGAAGCAGTGCAGCACTATGCACTTAGCTGAGGGAGAAAGATGTATGCTGTGTGTGTGTGTGTGTGTGTGTGTGTGTGTGCATATGTGTGAGAGAGAGAGGGAGAGAGAGAGAGAGCAGATGTGTTTAACGGAGTGGAGAAGATAGAGAGATTGTGTGAAAGAGAAAATAGACGAGGAGAAGGGAAGAGTTGATTAAGGTGTGTGTGTCGTGTCTTTTGTGTGTGTGTGTGTGTGTGTGTGTGTGTGTGCATGTGTGCATGTGTGTATTTCTGTGTCCGCAGGCATGTTATGCGTGCGATTACTCTCTGACCTGCCGCCTCTGGCACTTTGTCTACATAGGCCCTCTCATTTGCACCACACACACGCACACACGCACACACACACACACACACACACACACACACACACACACACACACCTACACATACTTGTCTAAATCCAGTGCGTAAATCCAGCCAAGGGCCACGGGGCACACAGGTAAAGCACCTCAGAGACTCAGAATCTCTCTCTTGCTCTCTTTTTGTCACCCTCATTTCTCTGATCTCTCTCTCCCTCATATTTTCTCTCTTTTCCCTCTTTCCCTCTCTCTTAAATCCTCATCTCCATATTCATAGAGGGGGGGGGGGGGCTCTTTAAGAGGGCTGCTATCTGAAATGGCCCTGCAGTGCCTGTTGTTCATGGCTCTCCAGATGGAGAAAAGCCATTTCCTCTTCCTGTCAAGCATGTAGGTAGAGTAGCGCTGTGTGTGTTTGTGTGTGTGTGTGTGTGTGTGTGTGTGTGTGTGTGTGTGAGCACATGTTTGTTTGTGTGTGTGTGTTTAGATGGAGAGTTGCGTGTTTGAAGCTGTTTCACAGTCTCATAGGCTGAAAGCGGACCGACCGTTGGAAAGCGAAAGCCCACTTCCACTTTCACAATTACATTCTGAGTAAAACCCCCTGAACTCCCCGGCGGCGCTGGACGAGGTGTGGTAACACAAGAAAGGAGGCGTCGAGTGGGAGGCTTAGGCTTTGTAAACAACTTGCAAGTTGACTGCATTCTGGAAGCATCTGTTATTTTCTTGTTGCAGCTTTTAGTGACAAAGTGCGAAAAAACTATGCAGAGCCCACCATCAGAACGGTGACACGATTGCCCCGAGGCAGACGGGAACTGAGAGACACTCTTGATATGAATCCTTTTCTCACCGCTCAAAGTGAGGTTCAGGTTTCATAAGATGTCGGAGCGACTTGATATTGTGTTTGCTCGTCCGTTCGCTATAGGAACAACCCGACGTGACTGGGTGCTCAATACTATGAACTAATAAAGATGGTGGTTGCAGCATCACCCCCCTCCGAAGGTGGATCTGAGGGTTTTAAGGGCCCCCGAACCATAAACACACAAGCTGCTTGTGTCTGTAACGCACACAATTAGCACTTAGTCCATGATGCATTTATGTTGCTGCAAAGTGCAACACCAGGCTGCCACGGGACAGAGAGAGGGAGAGTACTGCAGTGATGGAGGGGGAGGCGGGGGCGGTGGGGGTGAAACAGAAAATTAAATTGTGCAAGTTGAGGAGGGGTGTGAAGTCAAGAGTTTGCTTTGCCTGCTCTCACCTTCCCCCCTCTGTCTTTTATTTCTTTCTCGTCCTTGCCTTATCCATGATGCAACGTAGGGTAATGGCTGCTTTACTGGGAGGTTCATTGAGTCATCAGGAGAGAAAAAAAAAAAAAAAGAGCTGACGAAGGCGGGTGGCTCCCTCTCCCCATCCTCTGTGTCTTCCCCTCTCTCTCTGTCTGCCGACCTCTCTCGCTCGCCTATGTTCACCTATGTAGGATCAAAGGCGTGATGTTGCATTAATGGTCCGTCACACGCTGCCGGGTGTCTTATCCATCCCAGAAACACTTCACTTGTCTGGCTGGAAGTGAGACCGCCGCTTCACCGTTGAACTCCTGATCCAGGCCTCGGCCTCTTAAACCCCCAGCACACAGAGCTGAGTAGAATATGGGTGGCCGAAGGGTGTCCTTGGAGTTTGGACTGCGGGTTCTTAGTCACGGGGCAAACACAGCATGCAATATTTAAGGTGGAAGACTCTGCACACTGCTTTGGATATTTATAGGCTTTATTAAAGTATGCACGGTGTTTCTACTGGAGGTTTCTACTGGAGGTCATCATCGGGAATCAAACCTTCTCCAGTAAGGTACAGGGGAGTAGTTTAGTGTCCCATGATATCAAATCCTGGTGTAGAATGTGTAGAAAAGAGTAATAAAAACAATATAGGATGATGAGACAGACAGACGGACGGACGGAAGGACGGACGGACGGGTAAATGGTTGAGGGACAAAACGAAACAGAGGCGTTAATACAAATGAAATCAGCGTTGAGCCTCGGCTACCAACACGCCAGCGGGAGTGATGGGCAGGCAGCAAGCGCTAATGACACACATGCCACTCTACTGGCAACATGAATGTGTTGTGCGTCATGATTTGATTACTGTTGTCACTGAAAACGGGTACGACTCAGCAGGTAGATATTCAGGTGACTGTTTAGACAGCTCTGATTTGCAGTGTTAAAGTGTGTGTGTGTGTGTGTGTGTGTGTGTGTGTGTGTGTTAGTCCTGTAAAACCAGTCCGATCTGTCATCTCTGTAAACTGAACACACCCCTGATAAGAGTTTGTACACATACAAAGGTGTGTACCGACCTGTGTGTGCCCTGAGACAAAACATGATAGATGTGTGTGTGTGTGTATGTATACATGCCCACAAGAACTGTCTGCACACACACACACACACACACACACACACACACACACACACACACACACACACACACACACACACACACACACACTAACGCCACACTCTACCTGCATCTGTTCTCATTTACTCCGCCTGCCACCCCCCACTCTCTCTTCCTCCTCTAATCTTCTTTCCTCCCCATCCTCTACGGGCTGATTTTCTCTCCCTCCATCCCTCCCCCGTCTCCACTCTCCCTATTCTTTCCATTTTTCACTCTTCCCTTGTTTATTTCCCCTGCCTTGTTCTCTTTTCTTCCCAATCCCTCCCTGCCTGCCTCTTGTCTTTTCTCCTTCCACCTGCTCTCATTTCTCTCCCTGGCCTCCCCCCCCCTACTCCCCCCCACCCTCCCCCGGTCTCCTAGTGTATCGCTGCAGAGTCTTGTAGTCAATTATCCCCTCTGTTAATGAGCAGATAAATCTAATTGCTCTCTCCTTCAGTGCCTGACGTCGTCTCTCTTCTCTGCCTTTGTCAGCCCGCAAGACTCACATGTCTCTCTATCCCTTCATTTTTCAGACCCCCTCCCCCCTCCTCCCCCCGTACATCGTCATTGTTATTCCTCTCTTTCATCGTCTGCTGTGTGGCTTTGACTTCCTGGGCTTTCGCGAGGATTTAAATTCTGCCTTTTTCTGTTTGTTTACTACTTGCATCTTTCTTTTCATCATCATCCATCTCTCTCTCCACCTGCCCTGACCTTTTCTCTCGCTCGCTGTCTCACCTCACCAACTTTTTCCCCTCAGTTGACTCCGTCCGCACTCATTCTTTCTCTCTGTCTTCACCTTCACCGCCTCTTCCACCTCTGCTCACTCTATCATTTTCACCTTCTCTCTACCTCGGACTGACCAGTAGTTTACATCGTCTAGGTTGTCCCTCTCCTCTACCGCCATTATTTCTGGTGGTGTCTGCACGGTTGAAAAACAACTTCCATTGGAAATTACCCGAGCTAGATAATCCATTACCTGAAGCCATGATGATAATGATGTGATACGTTATCTATCACATTAGCCACAGCCTTAATTTGGTTTTGTCAAAGTTTCTCTGTTTTGTCCTTCCTTCATTGTGCAGGAGTTGAGAGTTTTCATATCAGTGCAGGCATTACGTTGCACTCTGCTTCCTGTCAATCACCTGACATTCACGGGAAGAGATGGAAGTCTCTGCCAGGAAGTAATCCCTCAAAAACACGCCGCCTTGCAAACGCCAATGTCACATCCACGTCTTCTTATTTGCGGGACAGCAGTTAGGTGTGACACGTTAAGGTTTGTATTTTAAAAAGCAGCAACAAACGCTTAAATGTTAAAGAATGTAATTAAATACGGCACGCAATGACTGGGGGAAATGTAAACCAGACATAGACAGAAGTAAATTGTGACCATGTTGATCCTGCGGCACACAACTCTGATTATTTCAAATCAATGTGAACAAAAAAAAGCGGCATGGAGTCCCATTTTTTTCAAGTCTGATCCGGACCACATGGATATGTGCTACTAAATCTGATTCTCAGGCTGCAAGATTTTTTTCAGCGTTGCCATGGTTATCAGTCAGGTTTACACCAGCTGTGAACTCGAGATGATTGTCGTTATTTCGCGCCGACAGTAGAACTTCACACGTTATAGTTTGTTATAGCGGATGTGACGCATGTATTTTTTAATTGTCTTACAGTTCACATTGATATTGGTTTTAAAATAGATTATGAACAGTCACCAAAAACAAAACGGATATGACCCCCAATTTCGAATTGAGCATAACTGCCTGCAGTATGAGTGCAGCTTATAACCCTGAAGACGGTAGAGGGATGATGGCAGGGGCTGGTGGCAATAGGAACTGATGGAGACAGAGGACTAGTTGTTTCTACTACACTGTACTGTACCATACCATAACCATACTGTCATAACAGCTTATGTATTCCATTACAATGTGTGCAGATGAGTTTGATACAGGCACACTAGGCTGGTAAGGTACCTAAATATTATATTACATTAATATTTTATGGCTGGCATGTGGTCTTAGTGATGTGTAAGCGATATACATGCACTTGGGAAACCAAAGGGTGCTAATAATAATGATCTATCATACCCATGGTAGATCTGGCGGGGGTGGAGGGTTCAGAGAGGCCTACATCAACACAAGGCAACACACAACACAGCACACCCAGACAGAGGTATACATTAGCTTTCACATAATGCATGTACTGGCATAACACAACATCAAAGCATCCAGAGTCTGTACACACATGCACAGTGGGACAGAGAAACATAAAACATCAGACACTGACTGTATGCAGACATTCACACACAAGCTTGAATCTGCTGTGTACACAGTAGGAGTAAAAATGTAAGAACGCCACACACGCATGTATGCTACACACACACACACACACACACAGCAAGACCAGTGGGAGTATAAACAAGAGAGCGAACACATCTATGTACAGATGAAGAGGGCTTGTGTTAATTAAAGTGTAAATAAAATATTTGTATCAAAGCGTTTCTAAGAAGCTTTTATCTACAAGTGTGTACACTAGTGTATGTGAAACCTATGAGCTTTGTGTGTGTGTGTATGAGACTGTGTGTGTGACAGCACGGCAGGTCAAGTTTAGTTCATTTTCACCTCATCTACCTCAAGCTCATCGTTCCCTGCTGAGCCAATCAGAATCCTCTGAGACGACCTGCGTCTCCAGCAGTGCCCCGAGAACCGAGCTCACTGAAGAATGGAAGCCCAATCTAACTCATCTACACACCTGCACGTACTTCTGCACACACACACACACACACACACACACACACACGCAGTTCAGACACGCTTGATTCTCCTGGTTGGCCAGGCTTTTTTCTCATCACGGCAGAACCCCAGGGGAGGTGAGAAGAGGGGGATAGGGATGGTTGGGTAATGATAAAAGAGGTAGTTAAGGCATCATTTGGAGATGCACCCATTTAGTGGCGCTGCTGTCATCAAGTGCTGCTCCCATCAAGAGCCAGCCAATTTTGGCCACCCCACACAGAGTACAGGTCAATGGCAATGCCTCTGGCTGCCTGCATCAAAGATGGCCAGGCTTGCAGAGTGGGTGGGCATGCTGGCGGAGCTGGCACCCGAACGCTTTGAGAGTCATTCACCACCCGCTGGCACATTAAATACCAAATTAGAAAGCCTGTTGTTTCATCAGAAGCCTGCGATAGTGACATTCAGTTCAATAAGGAAGAAAACGTGGACCTGATTATAGACTGCAATTAAAGCCTTAGGCCTTCCTTGTCAGATGGTAGGAGAAGCTGTGTAGACTTTTTTTTCTCATGTGATGGTGAAAACAGTTTTTGCCCAGAGGGTAATCTAAGAATCACTGTTTGGTTTTCTGATAATAATCATGCAAAAAATCATTAATCTTCAACCTATAATAATGCAATAATAATAATGTCATTAGGAGGAGAAACAACAGCAATAACTGGAATTATAATTGTCTTTATAAAAAAGTCAAACCAGAGAATATTTCAATAAACCACTCTTATGGACAAACCACTGACCACTTCCTCATATAGGAGACAGGCACATTTAATTTCTGCTCATGTATTGGAAAGCCGTCAGATATGATTGATCTCATTGGAAGATACACCTTGATAATATTGATCACCTGCCTTGCCTCGGGCAACGTTGTCTCCACTAACGGTGAGATGATATCTGGCGCAAAACAGCTCAAAGTCAATTTTGTTCAAGCCAAGTCTCGTCTTGTCTGGAGAGGAGCAAGAAGCAGTAGACTCCACAACAAGAACCTACAAGGATCTCAACGGAAAATGAAACCCTGGAAGTAAACGGGCTTTACCGGTTTTGAGATTTCAAAATTGATTACATCGGCAGAATGTGGAGTAAAGTATGAATCTGGTTTCTGAGATCCTTTTTTTTCTGAGAGGGTGTGAAAGTTGTTTTTACTTAGAGACTTGTGTCCCTGTGGAGAGAACAAACTTGTTTCAACCAGCTCTGTAGACTGTTTGGTGATGTGTGGTTCCTGTAACGACTCTTGGGGCTTCCCGTTCATTCTTGTTGGCCAAGTCATCCGATGCATCTTCAGTTGGCAAGTAAACTGATATTCATCCATTCTCCATCCTTTAGTTTTAGGAATGGTGTTTTGACCATCAGTTATTACATCAAACACCTTATGGAGGACACAAGAATCCATAAAGGTGCCTTCTTAGGTCACTTGAGTTTCCTTCCTTCCCATTGGACGGGGGTTGTTATGGGGATGGGGGCGGGGGGGTTAAATCCATTATGCATGGAATGAGTTGAGAACATTTATGCAGATGTGATTCATAATTAGCAACTGTTAAACTGGTAAAAAAGAATAATTCAGTTCAGAGTCCGCTAGGTCAGGTGTGGTCCCAGCAGAGAGCGCTACTCCAGGTGAGAGGTGCTTCGACCACGGCCACGGGGTCTATACACATATTCTTTTAAGTCCCTCCTCCCTCCCTCCCTCCCTCCCTCCCGCAGCAGGAGGGGGGAGACCAACTCCCTATGATGTCTGTCCTCTATCTTTCTGCTTTTCAGTGTTCTGTGATTGATGAAATATATATATGTGAAACGAAATCTATTGGAAGGGGTGTGTGTGTGTGTGTGTGTGTGTGTGTGTGTGTGTGTGTGTGTGTGTGTGTGTGTGTGTGTGTGTGTGTGTGTGTGTGTGTGTGTGTGTGTGTGTGTGTGTGTGTGTGTGTGTGTGTGTGTGTGTGTGTGTGTGTGTGTGTGGAGCAAAAAAGCAGAATGCCACCCCATGTGCTACCCAGCTTGAGAGATGAGTGTAGGAGGGGAAAATGAGGCACTTGAGGAATGGAGGAGAGCTGATTAATGATAGGAAACAAGTGTGATCGATTACAGGTTGGAGTTATTAGGTATTTCCCTCCCACTCCCCACCCCCCATCCCCTTATCATCTTAAAGCCTCTATCCGCTGACCTCAATGGCCCATTGAATTTTGAAGCTTTTCTGAAAGCACTCCGTCTCGAAGAAGGATGCGTGATTATCTCCGTCGCACTCCAAATTAAAATGCACTTCACCGTGTTCGGCGGGAGAATTGGGCAGAGATACACAGCTGTGTCTCCTCCACTTAGCAGAAATCAGTTGTTACTCCCATTAATGTATGCCCTGTATGCCAATGATAAGCCAGAAAAGCTGGTTTGAAAAATCTCTCTCGCTGAAGAGCATGCATTCAGAAATGAGAAATCCACCAGTGGAGGAAAGAAAAAGTGACTGCTCCTCTTACAGATTGCGAACGTGAAAGAAAAGCACAATAGGTTACTGTGAAATCTTTATAGTATGTGTACAGGGTAGAATCATGGGCTGTTGATATGACTGATATGACAGCATACAGTGGCCTGTAATTGACAATAAAGTCCCATTTGCACGATACTGCAGCTAATTGGAGAGATCCAACGTGCAGTGGAGAGATAATATATCTTGGTAGTGGAGTAATAATACTGCTTTGTTACTTGCATTGAGGGTCTTTCATTTATTGCACCATCTTCCATTGTTGCAGTCGAAAATGCTCGGAGGAGAAAGGAATGGACGTTGAGTAGGTGTGTGTGTGTGTGTGTGTGTGTGTGTGTGTGTGTGTGTGTGTGTTGCAGGAGGTCAGAATTGGGGCAATAACACATACAGTGAGAGTGATTCCTCCCTGACTTGGCAGTCTCATGTGGGCCACCATCGCAAGCTCTTCACATCTTACCCAGCTCTGATTGATGGTGATGACACGTCTTCTCCTGTGCATTTTCTTCTCATGGTTGCATTCTTCTTCATAGCAGATGTAGTCAAAGTCAAAGGGCGCAGACCCCCGACGTGCATCGTAGCAGGAGCTGTTCTATTTTTAATAAAACCCAGTATTCCTGGAAATAGCTTCATCAGGTTAGACTTTACTTATTTGAACATGGATATGAAAAATGGAATGGATATGGATGGAAATGGATATAAAACTGACAAAACAGAAGGAACGGAGAAAACCAGCAGCAGATTGTGGAGGTGAGATTTAAAAACAAAAAAACAAAAAAAAAACAAGGACCTTATAAAAACATCTCAAATGAAATGTGAAAAGCCAGATGATGAAAACACCACTGAAGTGGATAGCAGAGACTAAATGACACCATAACTCAACCCAGAGGAAAATGGTGTAGACAGTTATGTGTACAATAAAAGTATTCTCTGATTTATCAAACAATACAATAAGCAGAAATATGACCCTGAAGGAAGGAAAAGAAGGTACACAACCTCGCTTTTCCAATCTCATATCTCTATTTTACATTATCAATGGACCATTTTTTATTTCATTTTTACATTTTTCATTTATTATCCAAAGTAACTTCCAAAGAGTGAGCAGGTCCAAGTGTCTTGCTAAAGGAACACAAGACACATTGCAGGACAGGCTCTCCTACCAGTACGACTTCCTGCCCTGGCGAAATAGTCACATGACTTTGTTCTTCTAAGTTGATCACTTTAATAAAAGTTTAGGCGGTGTTGTGATAAATAAGCTTGTAAAAAAAAACTGGAAATGTGAGTTTCCTGGGTTTCAGTTGCTGTATCATATGAGCAAAATAAATATTTCAAGAAGTCAGTTCCAACGTGAAATGTTTTCCTGCTGAGCACATTGTTTCGAACGGTACTTATCTGGGAACCCGCTGCCAGTTATCAAAGTTATTGCCGGAAATGAGCAATGGAAAAAGGGAAAAGCGTTTTCTCCGAATAAAATGAACACGCTGCATTTACATTGATGGATTACAGCTGCAGATTGACAAGATCGTCTGTCAGCGGGATATGTGATGCAGCTCCAAATTCAGTGGATTCCTATGAGACGCTGAATTACATGCACCCACACACACACAAGCACACACACACACACACACCTGCTTATAACACTAGGCAGGTCAGAAGTAGAGGAGAAATGATCAAGATAAACAAAAAACTCAATAACCCTGGTATTTTCCTTCAGGTTGGTTTCCCCTTTTTGCCGGTTCCTCTTCTTGAAGTTTTACTTTCTCAATGGCTGAAAAGTTTTCTCCAGGGTCTTAAAAGCCACGCAGGAGAGCAGCTCAATCTCCACCCTCTGTCTGCCTAGCACCCATATTGAATTACAGAGGCTGTTAAGACTGTTAGTCTGCTGTTTCAAGTCGGCGATGGATGCTCCTGCATTGCTCATAACCTATGCCAGGCCTATGACAGGTAATCACTATTATGCCTGCGTTTCCATTTGGGTTACTGATCACAGCATAAAAGCCCATAGCCCTGATTTGTGTGTGCTATAAAAGCTCAGGGAATGAAATGAGAGAAAAAGTGAAGTGGGAAGTGGGAATGATTTTTGGAGAATGGCGGAGAGATGGAGAGATAGAAGTGTTAGCGGAGGTGTGATAATGAAAGGATGGAGGCAGGGAAATATGGAGGTGTGTGTGTGTGTGTGTGTGGGCTACTGGTGCAAACCTGTTCTTGTATGGAGATGTGCAGATTGGACCGAGGCGTGAGAGATTGGAAGAATGACAACTGTGTGGGCCAATCAATAAGGACCTGTCAGACAGATGGCAAATTGGAGAGTGGCGTGACACTGAGACAAATTGACACAATCAGATCTACAAAGACGAACGGTCGTCGGTGTGTGTGTGTGTGTGTGTGTGTGTGTGTGTGTGTGTGTCACAGATGACCCAAAAAAAAAGAGAAGGGGATGGAGAGAAATGTGGGGATGAAAGAGAGAGAGTGAGAGAGAGGAGAGAGACAGATAGAGGTCCTATATGGAGTAAGAGGAAGTGAGAGGAAATGAGAGGAAGAAAGAAGGGAAGGGGCGGAGGTTAGAGGGAGTGCATAGACCTTAAATCTGTGAGCGTTGGGACCAATATTCTCTTCCTCTGTCACTCACTCATTCTCTTTCTCTCTCTCTCTCTCTCTCTCTCTCTCTCTCTCTCTCTCTCTCTCTCTCTCATCCCTCTTTGCGACTGGGCATTAATTTTTCAGTGTCAATCTGGCTGCTGCCCTCAGCCCCGCTCTCTCCTCTCCTCTCTGCTTTTCTCATTTCGTCGCCACTTTTCTCAGTTCCCATTGTTTTCTTTCAGCATTTCCTCCCCTTGAACTGTTTTCTTTGTTGGTTTTCTTTTGAATGCGTGCCTTTGGTCAGTGTGTGTGTGTGTGTGTGTGTGTGTGTTTGGGTGTTTATTTGCACCCATTCAGCTTTAGTTTATTCACTCAGCGCCATTTGTCTCTTTTGTTTGTTTGCGAGTGAGGGATAGATAAATATAATTAGACAAATGAAATAGCGCCGTCCCTTTTTATCTCCCTTTGCTCCTACTCTGTTGGGCATAATCCATCTCTGGCTCCCCCTCTCTCCTTCTCCCTCGCCCCTTTTGCCCTTCCCTGTCTTCTCCCCATCGTTTCTCTCTCTCTCTCTCTCTCTCTCTCCCCGCCTGTAGTTCTCTCCCTCCTCCTCCTCCCCCTCCAACGTATTTTCATTTGCGCTGTGAAAGTTGCTGTTTGAATAGGCATATTTGTCCTGCTTAATAGCATACCTCCTCGCTCACTATGTGATTTAGCTCCTTGGCCTTATCTCGCGCAAACACAACCACTTCTCTCTATATCTCGGGGCGTCTCGCTCTCTCTCTTTCTCCCTCCTTTTTTTCTGTGTGGCTCTCTCCTTCCACCCACACCTCTGGCCGCTGTGACGCCCCACGGGTTTATCGAAGTAGCGTAAAAAAGGCAGCAACCATGCGCTTTGTATGACGAGATATGATAAGTGTAGCATTTTGCTATTACACCAGTGCGGGCCGCTCTTAACCCTTTATCTGATGGACAGCGGGGTTAGCGGCATGCTAGGAGTCATGAATCTCCTCATTAACGGCTTGAAGAAAACTACAGCCCCGGGGGTTTGATGTCCACTTTGTCACCGGACTGTCAAGACAGAGGCGCGGTCGTCGTTCGTCAAACATCCTATTAGCAAGGCGGTTGAACCCTTGTAGTCAACAGCATGTTACATGTGTTACTTGCTGACCGAGCCAACAGGTGGTCGGAGGAACACAACACTAGTGAGCACGGCTTGAGAAAGACTTGAGCCATGCTCTTCTGTACAGTAAACCCTGGCTAGTCTGATTCCATCATGTCCACGATTAGTATCCTTGTGTGGTCTTTCAACTGGCCTGTCAGGGAAAATCAGGAAAAACTGTGTGATCTAAGTAGTTGTCAAGGGGCCCTCCTTGCCCCTTGACAACTACCAACTACTACTACCGCCTAGGTGGCCGTGCTCAAGGCAGCTAAACCCCAACTCAGTGGCTAACGTTAGAAGACTGGTTGTACTGGGAAACTCCCCGGTGTGAATGGGAGTAACCGTGTGACTGTGAAGCACACCGTTGCCGATAGAGAGCTTGAACAGTCTTGCCTGGATCAAAGCTTAAAGTAAAATGCCAATACGATATGATGTATTAAATATTACCATCAAGGATGTAGTGGCAATGAACCCACTCTAGACTCTGTGTATATATATATTAAAACAAAGCACTTACATTTTTATTCACTTTTGCAGTTGGACTTCAATATATGGACTATATTACAGCTCTTAATTCATTATGTGCTTAAAGTTATATGCACTTTATTTTTTCTGATGTTCCTGAAAGTTGTTGATTTATTTTCTGTTTATGCTTTATTTTCAGCCATATGTGCCTCAGAATAAATAAATGTCATAAATAAATACTGATAAACACTAATCCTGAGTTACAGGCTTCAGAGTTTGCATGTGGCCTGTATGGATGCAGGGGCCACCAGAAGCTTTAACCAACCATGCATCGCACACTGATCCACATGGGTGGTCGACCCCCGAAGCCCCTTTCTGCTTTACTGGTCATGGTATTAGACTGTACAAATACCCCCCCGCCTCCCCCCCTCCCCCCCCTCCCCCTCCTACCAAATGTCAGTGGTTTTGCAGCAGGAAACTCCTTCAGTGTCACAAACGAAACAGAAAGAAACATGGAGCCGTTCCCTTGGGCGAGGCGCTTCCAAAACCCCAATTACATTGTCCTTCCAGAGCATCAGTCGGCCATTGCGTGCGTCTGCACCCACCGGGGGAACAAGCCAGACTGTTGTTCTGTAGATTGAAAGGACAGTCTGCCATTTTTCTCCCAGGGGTTTTCATGAACCAGAGAGCATGAAAACTCATTCGGATCTTCTTCTCCTTCTTTGTTTTTTTTTAATGTTTTTTTTGTTGTTAAGCATTTCCCAACCCCATCCGCTGTGACCTTCGCCATTTCCCCAATTTCAGCGGACCGTTTATTGGACCGACATTTGAGGCACAGCTGGCTAAGCATCAAATGACAGCTGGGGGATCCAAGTGTTGGAGCACACGCAGGCATGCCTACACTTTGATACAAGTACACAGACAACATACAAATACACAGACAGTACTTGGTCACGAAGGAGCAGGAGCATGCATACACACAGATGCAGATACATAGCCACTTCCTCAAGCATGCACACACACACACACACACACACACACACACACACACACACACACACACACACACACTAAATGATTCACTCATTCAGGCACACTCGTCCTTGTAGAGTTCTTATGTAAGGAGCTTTACAGAGAGTATGTAATGAAAGTTATTATCTGAGACTGAATGTTCTGTCAGTCTTTGGCCCGTGGATGAGGAGCGCTGGGAAGTGTCAAAAGGCAAAAGGCAGTGAGAAGTAGGTCACGACCCCTCTTTAGGCTTGGCGTGGGTTTGGTTGTGGGCGTGCATTGTATGGTACTGTGTGTAAAACATCAGGAATGATAGACATTTTGTCTGTTTGTACTTTATAAAGAAGGTCTAAGTGTTGAGTGGTGTTAGGGTGCGATCACTCCTACGGTTAGTTCTCTTTGATCCGAACCGTAGTGGCAAAGTTTAGTCTGGTGCTTTTCTGTATTTGGCTGATTCAGGGTCACACTGCTCAATTACTAGTGAACCAGGGCTTGTAAACAGAAGTCACGTGGACTCACAAGCTGCTCATTTATTGAACAGAGTTTATCTTGTATCCTGTCATCCTGTGAGGTTGGAGGGCGAGAACAAATCCACTTCGATGAGCGTGATGGTCTTTGCCCTCTTTGCCATAATGTATCTCGTGTACCGGTTCATACCAGGGTAGAAATAGCTGAACGTGAGCATCAGTCCAGACAGCGGCGTGCCCTCGCTTCATTGTGTTACGCTAGCATGAGGAACCGCTGGCAGTCAGACAGGTCCGGGTTACGTTCTCATCCTAAAGCATTTTCAGGCGTCTCGGTGCCACCCAAGTTCAAATGTCATCGTTCTCACCTCACCCCAAAACAAACCGAACCAAAGGAGTAAACACTGCATAGTTCAAATGCTTGGCGTGAACGTTACGGTTAAGGTAAAGGTGTGGTGAAAGCATTTAGCGGTCAAGGTTAGGCGATGGGGAATGAATACAAGTCAATAGAACGTCATCACCGAGTAGTTCAATAAAAACATGTTTGTGATGACAGCAGCTTAATGATTAGTTAGGTACATCCAAACACAGTGTCGGTCCAGGTGTGTAACAGGCCTGAGGGCGTATCTCCGTCTGTGCGGGCGAGAGAGTTTGAGACCCCGACTCCGCCGATCCGTCGTTCTCCTCTTCCCAGCAGCCCCTAGTCGGTGTCACCGCGCACCAGGTACCACTGTGTGTAGGTGTGTTTGCTTGGCACAGGCCCGTTTCGCTGCATGCCAGCCGCCCCGCCACTGTGATTTTTCTCAGGGACAAGGATAGGTCATGTTTGTA
>JAXDDX010000059.1:2135000-2167500 GCA_034670405.1 Hoplostethus atlanticus
GTCCCAGTTTCCTGTGTTAATATTACATGAGGGCGGCTGCGTGATGATAGGCCTCTTCCTCTGCTCTCCTCCTCTTCCTCTGCTCTCCTCCTCTTCCTCAGGCCGGAGCCGCCCAGCGCCAATGTTATTTTTAGATGGCAGTAATGATAACCGTCCCACGTCACAAACATCCCTCACGCCATCGATTAGCAAAATCAAAATCTCCCCCCTCTCTCTCTCTCTCGCGCTCCTTCTCTTGTTCTTTGCCTCTCCCCCACTTCTCTCTATATCAGCAGCTCATTTCCTCTCCTCTGCCCACTCCTCTCTAATCCCCTCTTTCTTTCTTTCATCTCCTCTGTGGAAAATGGGATATCAACAAACATTCATTTTTTCCCTGCGCTCCCATTTCTCTTTCGCTTCCGTCTCCCCCCCTCTCTCCCTCTGCGTTTATCCTTCTTCCCTACTTACTGCCCCGTACACTTTCATTTTCTCTCTCTCTCCCCCCGTTCCTCCTCTCCATTCTTCACACCTCCCTCATCCTTCCCCTCCCATAACCCCCCCGTCTCACCTTCTCACCTCCATTCTTTCTTTTTCCGAGAAAGTTTTAGCGACCATGTGAATGACTCAACCAGAGTGATGACATTTTTTCCCCCCCATCGCACCCTCCATCTCTCTTGCTCCCTTACCTCCATCTCTCTTCTCTCTCCTCCGGCTCCCTCTCCTCCTATCATTCCTCACCTCAGCGGCTGAGCCTCAATATCCGACTGGGCTTTATTAGTATGACATTCATGGCCGCAAAGCCCTTTATCCCCGCCGCCTGGCCTGCCACCTCTCTCTATCTCTCTCTCTGTAGCTGTCCTTTCTTGCAAGGATAGAAGCACAAGAACACACACACACATAAACACACACACACTCTACCACACAACTTGACAAAGCGACAGGCAGCCACACGCCCACACACACACACACACACACACACACACACACACACACACACACACGTGTAGGTGAATATACACACCTATTTTCCAATTTCGCTGGTGTGTCTTGGACCTTCTGTTCCATTTTTTTCATCCACCACCTTTTTCGCTGCACTGACCTCCCTCCTCCTCACCTCCTCCTCCACCCTCCATCTCCATCTATCCATGCATTCATTCATCCCTGACACACCTAAATCTCTTTCTCTCTCTCTCTCGCTTCCCCTCTCCTCCTGTTTTTTTCTTCTCTCTAACTCTTTCTCTCGCTCCAGTTTTCTCTCTCACACATCCTCAGCGAGCGCTCAGGTTCCATTAGGGTTCCAGTCAAAATAAAGACGGGCCTGTGCGATTCAAAAGAAGAAAAAAAAACAAAAAAACAGCGAAATAAAGACGGATCGAAGGAGAGAAAGGGGGAGAAAAAAGCCCTGCTGGTAACCGGAGTAGGGCAAGGTGTCTCGTTGATTATACCTGTTCCTCTCTCTCTCTTTCCCTCTCTCTCTATTTCCTATCTTTTCACTCCCTCCCTCCCTCCCTCCCTCCCTCCCTCGCGTTATCCAGGCCTCCAGAGGGATCCGCTTTAGAGTAGCGTGAAAATCAATCACTCCCTCCGTCCCTGTCCACCACTCTTTCATCTCTCCGTGCCGCTCTTTTTCAGAGTGTGTGTGTGTGTGTGTGTGTGTGTGTGTGTGTGTGTGTGTGTGGAGGGTGTTCTTTTTGGGAGGCTCAATCTCATCCACAACAAATCAGTTGGTATTTGTTTAAAGGGGAGCATTGAAACAAAGCGGCCCCGTGTTGGTCGCCCCCTACCCCTCCTTGCGAAACGCCTGGCTCCATGATCTGCATAGCAATTCTCAGCTGAGGGGTGGGCGAGCGTCTGATTCGGGTGCCCGGATGTTTTTTTGAGGCGTGTCCCTTTTTTAATTCTACAAATGGCCGGACTGCCGGGCCGGTAATCCAATCGGCAGGCCTGTTTAAAAGACTAAATTAACCCCCCGTCCAACCTCCAGCCTCCCTCCGTCTGTCTCATTCCCTGAGGTGATAGACAGGAAGGAGGCAAGGGGGGGAGACAGAGACACACAGGGTCTCTAACCGTATTATTGCATTGCAGAGGGGTTGAAGTGTGTGTGTGTGTGTGTGTGTGTGTGTGTGTGTGTGTGTGTGTGTTCTTGTGAAAACCAGTTTGACTTTCAGACCTTCAGAGTGAGGACGTTTTCGCCAAGTGAGGTCATTTCTCACTTTTTAGGAGTTAGTGTTGGAAAGGATTTGGGTTCAGGGGTGAGATTAGAATTAGGTTTATTTTAAAATCAGGGGCAAGGGTTGAGGTTGAGGTTAGTTTGGGTTAGGATTTGAGTTTCGGGTAAGATTAGAATTAGGCATGTAGTGGTGAAGGTTGAGGTCAGCGTGAGGGAGTGGATGTAGTCAATCGAAGGTCCTCATAAGGGTGGAAGGACAAGGAAGTGTGTGTGTGTGTGTGTGTGTGTGTGGCTGTATTTCCGCCCATGCCTTTCTGTTTGTGCCTTTTGTATCTTGCTCCAAAAAAAAAAAAAAGACCTTTTCTTTTCAGAATTGAAAGCAGAAGCAAAATAGAATAGAGTATATATTACCATGAATGCCGGAGGCGATGGAAGATTTGTTTGTAAGTCACAGAGCCAAACCCCCCGGAGCTTTCATCCTATTAAGATTCTATAACATGTTTTGTTGTGCCAATATCCCCCCAACCCCCCCAACACACACACACACACACACACACACACACACACACACACCTTGTATTTCCATCACTGTTCAATTTATTATTCTGAAAACAGACCCGATATCTGCTTTTGTGTTTGCAGCTTTTTGATCTCTGCTTGTCCCCACTTTTCACAGCAGTATATTACGACCCCTCTCTCTCTCTCTCTCTCTCTCTCTCTCTCTCTCTCTCTCTCTCTCTCTCCCCCCTCCCTCTTCCTACCCCTCCCTCTGTCTTTTTTGTCGCCGATCCCCAGGAGTCGTATCTAAAGTGTCCTGTGGGGATTCTGCGCTTTCATTAAAGTCATTATGCAATAGCCCCGCTCCCTTCCCTCCCTCCCTCCCTCCCATCTTTTTTCTCTCTCTCTTGCCTTCCTTACTCATTCCCTGCTATTTGCCTCCTATCCCAGGGAAAATCTGGGAGATTAATATGTGTACTTCTCTCTCTCTCATCTCCAGCAGCTCGTATCGGACGGTCCATCCCAAAAAATGTAAAAACATTTTGTATTGGTTGTCATCATCTATTTCTATTGATCCTGAACTTGCATTGACCGTGATGGAGTGATGGCTTGTTATGTCATTTAAGCCCCTCCCCCATTCCTGATTGGCTGTATTTATCAATGGATACAATTTAGCAATCTGGGAGCCTCATTGTGATGAACGATGCTCGTAATACTTGAGGCTGTCCTATCAATTGGTGATGTCATTTAAACTCCTCCCCTTTCCTGATTGGTTTTATTTTGATCATGGCACATCGGACTCAGGAGAGAGTTTCATATTGATTTTCTATTTCTATGGATCCCAAAGTCGCATTGACATGAGTGAGTATCCTATTGATTGGTGATGTCATTAAGCCCCTCCCCATTCCTAATCAGATGGTTTTCTGTTGTTTATTTTTATTCATCCTGAAATCGCATTGACGCGTATTTTCATTGACCTCAGTAGAAAATGTCCTGACCATTGTCATTTAAGCCCCTCCCCCATTCTTGATTCACTCTACTGATCCTAAAGTTGCATTGAGATGTGTGATCCTCCATATTTATTGATCCAAAAGTCGCGTTTACGTGGATGACAGCTGGTTGGACTTGGGACCATTCAGATGACTGATGGCTTGTCGTATCAGTTGGTTCTCCTGATTGATCTGTTTCTTCTGAAACCACGTTGAGTGTGTGTGACAGCTCGAGAAAGGTTTTCCTATTGATTGGTGATGTCATTAATGACCCTCCCTCTTTCCTGAGTGGCTGTTTTTCATTGGCTATTGCTATTGATCGTAAAGTTGCATTAATGGTAACGATGACGTCACTGATAAATGTATCCTGACGTTGAACGATAAAATATAAGAGCTAACAATTATGTGAAGGCCATAGGATGTACTGTTTTAAGTAACTCCTAGTTGTTTTTCTGGACAGAATTGTGTAACGCTCCGACAGCCAGGAAATATTAAAATACATTTTGCCTCAAACCCAAGCACATCAAACCATGTGTGAGCCACCTACTGCACCCCAAGGCAATTGCCAAGAAATAGAAAACGAGTGACAGCACCAGGTAAAAGAAATGCAGGGGAGGTCTAGTTGGTTTCATGAAGCCAAATAGGTTTCAATTTATCATGAATTGCGTGCTTGTTTCAGTCCATCTCTCATTTCTCTGCTTCATCCTCTCTTTCTTATAGGTTTTTATTATTGTTGTCATCCGTAGATATTCAACAAAATAAATCTTCCACTTCCATCCTCACGTCTTTATGACACACAATATTCTTTCTTTTCTTTTTTTATTGTGGAAATAAACCAAAGTCCGTATAATATCTTACAGTGTTTATTGGCTGTGTTAGATGTTACCATGTGTTTTATACGGTCTAAAGTCGAAACCATTTTCAAACTAGCTCCAGCCACCCCTAATTTAGCATTAGCTCCATCTCTTGACATTGCTCCACTAACTCTCTCTCTTGTGTGCATATGGACTTGATATTTCCTTCCAATTGTTTATCATCTTCAGTGCAGCTTCCTTAATATTCTCAATATATATTCATCACTCTTATCGCACGTTTCAGTTGGCATCTTTCCAAGCAGCACAAGTCAGAATGTGTGTGAAAGGAGAATTTAACACTATGTTCCCTTGCTTTTAATAAGGTTTTAATAAAGTGCATAACCAAAAGATATGAGTAGAACGAGCAAGATGTTCCCCCTTCACGCCAACAACAGTCGGGAGATGCACATGAACCACATTTAGCTTGTAAAGCTGTTGTTATAAAATAATGATACCTTCCAAGTGTATTCTCAGTGGTACCGTGTTTTCCCCTGCTGGTTTCTTCCTATACCTCATTAGATTCAGGTTCACCAAGTTCCTTATTGTGTGTATAGCATACTTGTGTTTCTGTAAATAGCTTGTAAATAGAAAGAGGAGCATGGTACATCATATTTTTGGACATAATTCCCTTATAATTGATACATTTTTGGAATACGTTTAAACATTTCTGTGCCCACATTTTGAAAATATCATCATTATTTGGCTTAAAATCTGGATCTTTGCTTATTTCTTATTTTTATACTGTATTAATGTGTTCTTTACCCAAATACACCCAGTATACTTTAATCTTACTTCTGTAGACCTTTAACTTTGCTTTCTATTTCTCCCATGCTTCAGTCTCTCTCCCTCCCCCCCTCTCTCTCTCTCTCTCTCTCTCTCTGTTCCATTATAATCTCTCTCTCCTCTCTCCGTTATCTACCTCTCCCCTGGTGCACACTTTGCCTTCATAACATGGGATGTACATGTAAATCCCCTGCTCTTCTCTATAGATTAAGCTGCAGCGCAACATCTCCACCTTTGTTTTCATCTGTTATCCATTCCCGCTTTGATCTTTTATGAATTATCCCTCTCTTTCTCCCTCTCTCTCTCCCTTTTTTCACTCCCTATAGCTGCTACCTGCTCCCCCCTCCCCCCAAACCCCACACTTTGATTTTGCTGGCTTGTCATTGTGTTCTGCCTCGCCGTCTCTTGTCTCCGCGTCTTCCTCCTTTCAACTAACTTGTCTTTCTTTCTCTTTGTCTTTTAATCCCTCATCTCTCTTTCGTTCTTTCAGTTTCTCCAGGCTTCCTCTATAATTTCTCTTCAACTCACTGCTAGTCGACCCCCACAAGATCTATAAAATCTACAAAAAGTCCTCTGAGTGCTTTAGAATAGTTGGATTTTTTTGTCTCTCTCTCTCTCTCTCTCTCTGTCTCTCTCTCTCTCTCTCTCTCTCTCTCTCTCTCTCTCTCTCTCTCTCTCTCCCCCTGCTACAACAGTATGTATACTGTATATATCATCATGCCCACAGTGTTGTCCCAGATCTGAATGGGGCCCCTGGGGGACAGCACCTCCTAACAGCCTAATGAATTCAGGGGCCCACATGAATATTTCACCGTCTGCCTTGTTCCTGTTTACTTAATGACGCGTTAATTCAAACGGCCCGTTGATTAAAAATTCATTTGATTTGTTAGATGCTCGCTCTTTATTTATTCGAACCGCTGCCTCCGTAAACAGCCCTGCGTGTGAATGAATGTGTGTGTGTGTAGTGTGTGTGTGTGTGTAGTGTGTGAGAGAGTGGAGATTACTTGGCGACAAGCGAAGGCATGTTTTGTGCTTCTCGTTGTCCCTTTTGGTTGGGTTACATGTGTTGTATGCAGTACAAATGGGTGTGTGTGTGTGTGTGTGTGTGTGTGTGCGAGTGTGTGTGTGTCTGCGAGTGTTTGCATGGCCTAATTTCCGTGTTGTTAAGATTTCCCTGTCTTTCCTCCAGAGGCCTCACTATCACAGCACAACAACTTCCTTTATCAGAGAGGTAGAACAGAGAAACCAGCCGTCCTCTTTCCTATTTTTCTTCCCTTCATGATCGCTGCCGTTCCTCCTTTCCTCCCTCGCCCCTGTTGCCCTTCTCTCTCTCTCCTGTTTTTCCTCTTTTTTCTTTCATCCTCAAACTCCTGAAAAGAGAAGCTTGTGTTTATTCCTTTTTCGTCTAGTTTGGTGTGCAGGTGTTTCTTTTGTCTTTCTGGTCAGCGCCGATTCACAACGCCGGGCATGATGGGAACGTTTTAACACCTAGCTTGCGTGTGTGTGTGTGTGTGTGTGTGTGTGTGTGTGTTTTTATTTTATGCCGTCCTTATCGTGTTTTTGTTTTGCGCGAGCGAGAGCGACGGCATCTTGTTACGTGCGTCGTCTGTACACGTACACGGCCGGGAAGGGAATCCAAGCGACAGCTGATCAGAAGCCTTCTGCGTCTACACACGTCTTCCTTTAAGTCCTCTTCTTCTTCCCCCTGATCTCTCCCTCACCGACTTCCCCACGTACCTTCTCTCTGATCTCGCTGCTTTGTATCGTTTACAATATCCATCTATCCTCTCATCCTCCTCCTTCTCCCCTCTTCTCTATTCTCCATCCCTCTCTACCTCCTCCAGATGTCGGGGGGAGGGGGGGGGGGGAGTCTCTTTCATTTGATTTTTATTCCTCCCTTCCTCCGTCTAATCTTGTCACAAGGCCCTGGGAAGTGAGGAAAAAGAAGGGGAGCGTGTCAGAAGATGGAAAATGGGTCTTTTCTTCTTCTTATATGCAGCTTTTTTTTTTTTTTTTTTTTTTTGCCAGAAGGGCGAGTTTGTTGCATGTATCTTAGAGGAAAAAACGCCATGGAGGAGCAAGAGAGGATGGGAGAGAACAGGAAAGAACAGAGAGAGAGAGAGAGAGTTAAGAGTGATTTTTTTTGAAGGGTTGTCAAGTCGGAGAAGAGAAGGGACTCGGGGAGAGAGGAAGAATGCGGAGGTGTCAAATCTGTTTATCTCCCTAAAGAAAGCGACAGTCGTTTACCAGCTAACAATCCACTCGGGCTGCTGCACTTCTCCCCTGACTCCCCAGCCTCGGCCTCTTATTCTCTCTCTCTCTCCGTCTCACCGTCATCCCTCCCTCCAACTCCCCCAGAGCGTGCTTTCAGAAGCGGCCCCGCCAATTTACTGTAACTCTCCATTATCTTTTCTCTCTTTTTTCCCCCTCATTTTTCCTTTTTCATCTCCCTGCATTTCCTTTCTCAATCAAATATACATGGGCTCTCGCAGGCCTCCGTCTCGCTTTCACACCGTCTGTGGTGTTTTCTTCCGCCACTGTCACTGCATTTTATCTTGACATTTCAAAAAAGCCGAAATGCTCTCTCCAGGAAAAATGTCTCAATTGTGCGCGTGATGTTGGGTTTATCGTGTGTGTGTGTGTGTGTGTGTGTGTGTGTGTGTGTGTGTGTGTAGGCCTTCCATCTCGTGAAGTATTCTGATGCCCTTAGGCTTTGCTGTGCTCAAATTCATGGCATTCATACTGTCGGCATGCTCTTGTCAACCTCAACAAGACTGTGTGTGTGTGTGTGTGTGTGTGTGTGTGTGTGTGGGTGTGTGTGTGGGTGTACGAGTGGAGATGGCATTTCAAGATTGTTCATGTGTGACAAGGATAAATAATTGATTATGCTGGAAGTATAGTCGCCATTGTCTCCGACATGACGTGTGATGGATGCTGTGCTGGGGGTGTGTGTGTGTGTGTGTGTGTGTGTGTGTGTGTGTGTGTGTGTGTGCATCTTGTCTTTTTCCAAGAGTAATTATCACTGGAAGGTTGCTGGCCTAGTGGCAAATGCCAAATGTTTTGTTCTGCTCTGCTCCAGGTTAATTGGCTGATTCAAGTACAAGACTCTTACTAATGCTTTATTGTGCTATGGTGTGTGTGTGTGTGTGTGTATGTGTGTGTGTGTGTGTGTGTGTGTGTGTGTGTGTGCGCCTTCTCTTTCACCGGTACACTGTTAGAAAATACTTTTAATAAAGCGCCACAGTCAACCCCGGGACAGAAACGCTCCAGGTCGCACCGTTCCTAGCAAAAGGCTGAAAAGTCACTTGAATGCAGCATACATCTGAGCATGTGTGTGTCGGTGTGTGTGTGTGTGTGTGTGTGTGTGTGCGCTCAAGAGAAAAAATGGAGATCAAGTGTGCCCTTTCAAGTGTGTGTGTGTGTGTGTGTGTGTGTGTGTGTGTAAGCTTGTGGATCAGAGTGCTGGTTAAATGAGAGGGGTAATGCTGTAGCTTTGTCGGAGCGGCGAGGGGCCTAACTCAGCATTAGTCCGACTGATCTCCATTTGTTCCACCGTGAAGAAAGAAAGAGAGAGCTAGAGAGAGAGAGAGAGAGAGGGGGGGGGGGAGTGATGAATCACATAACCGGCTGGGACTTGAGATGGGGCAAAAAAGGTTGGTGGTGGGGAAGAGTGGAGATGGAGAGGCGGGAGAGGAAAAACGGTGAAGTGAAAACGGAGGGAGGAAATTATTTTAAAGGGGAGAGAAAAATGATGGGAAGGAAAAAATAGAGAGGAGAGCAGAGTGCACTAGAGCTTTGTTACTGGGGTATCGTTACTCTCCTCCTCTCTCCCTTTCTCTCTCCCTCTCTCTCCCCCTCTGTCTCTGGTCCTTTGATCTGAGCTCATGCCAAATTTAGAGATGTGGTTTAGCCCTAACCTTTCGTCATCTCTTACTCTCTTTTCTCTCTCTCTCTCTCTCTCTCTCTCTCTCTCTCTCTCTCTCTCTCACACACATACACACACACTCAAATGCACACACACACACACACACACACATTCACATGGCTTCATGCTGCTATAATTTGGGTTACGCGTGAGTGGGTGCATGACGATAATAGCTGGAGGACCGCATGAAAGAGCTGCCACCGAGTCCCCGGGTTAAGACAACCTCATAGCCCCCCGAACCCGCTCCATCTGCCTCACCAGCACCTCAGCGCTTTATGACCGGATCTCACAAGTCTGACACTGATGCCCGAGGCCTTTTTCCAAATGTATAATTATCATAGAAATCTCACTCCTGCAGCACCAGAATGGATTTCTTTATTCCCTCTTTTCCGACAGTCAAGAGGGAAATGAAGCAATGCGACACAGTGACAAGCCAGGAAGGCATGAAAGGTACTAATTAACAAGGTACCTTTACAGCACATGATGTTATCAGCAGACACATGTTGGCAGACCAGTGCCTCGCTCAAGGGCACCCCAGTGGTAGTCTAGGGAGGGGAGAGCAGTGCTCACCCGTTTCCACACCACAGACATTTGCCCAGAGATTCAAACCAACGGCCTTCCGGTCACTAGGCAGCTTCAAAACCACAGGCGAGTACTAATCCTGTGCTAATCCTGCTGTGACCTTTAAAGTCTTTACAGTGAAGTAGACAAGGGTGCATTTAAGGGACCTCAACCTAAAAAGAGGCTGTATAAAGGGTAAAGGTGGCCTAGCTGTAATGGACCAATATGGACTGTTTATGCTGTAATGGATCAATATGGGCTGTTTATGCTGTAATGGATCAATATGGGCTGTTTATGCTCCAACTGCGTAACCATGTCACACCTACCTGACCTCGCTGCTGGCAGGCTGCCACTTTGGGTCGGTGGCCCACGGTGGCCCACGGTAACCCACGGTAACCCACGGTGACCGTGTGTGAAGGGAGAGGCAGGGGGGATGGTTTTGGGATTAGTTGTTACAATGAGCTTGTGGCGGTGCGCTGAGTGCATCTGAGCCTGGTCACAGGGTGTGTAGAGAAGATTGTGTGTTTGTGTGCAAGGGAGATTGCAGGTGTGTTTGTGTCGGCGTGCTGGTGTGCAATATGTGTGTGTGTGTGTGTGTGTGTGTGTGTGTGTGTGTGTGCAGGTGGTGCTGCTGGGTTGTGTGGTGCGTTATCTTAGCCTGAGGGTTCAAGCAGTGGTTGTGGATAGAGTGGTGTGTGTGTGTGTGTGTGTGTGTGTGTGTGTGTGTGTGTGTGTGTGTGTGTGTGTGTGTGTGTGTGTGTGTAGGAGATTTTGTGTGTTGTGTACATGTCTATGTGTGTTTTCCACATACGTGTGTATATGTGTGTGTGTGTGTGTTTGTGCACGCTCGTGGGCAATATGATGTGTGTGTGTGTTGTGATTGCAGGTGATTTCTCTGGCTGTGACAGGTGAGAGGTCAGGAAAATGATAGAGCGAGAGAGAGAGAGAAACAGCAGGCGAGGCCAGTGAGAGAAGTATGTTGGCCAACACTTTCTGATGAGACCTGGCACCTGCCCTGCAGCAAACAGGGAGGGAGGCAAGGAGGGAGGGAAGAGAGGCAAGGAGGAGGGAGGATGGGGAGGAGGGAAAGAAGGAGGGAGGATGGGGAGTGACTGAAGTCAAATGTATTTGGATTTGCCCTTAATCATGTTGCAGCCTCAGAGGGATTCACAACGCCCACATTATGAAAACAATAAACGACTGCACACGAAAATAACCTTGGACTCTCGCAGAGGACAAGGAAAAACTCTAAACATCTATTGGACGAAACCTAGGGAGGCGCTACTCAGAGAGGGATCCCCCTACACACACAGACAGCCTGGAAACAGATAGGAGACACACCCCTACACACAAACAGATAGGAGACACACCCCTACACACAGACAGACCGGACCAGCATGAGTGGACCCTATAGACCGGGAGAACAGGACATGTGAGCTAAATGCCCATCAGCAGTAATCTGATTTCGTGCAGGCTAACTGGTCCAACCTCACTCCGAGGAGAGACTGAGTCACTCCTTAAACGTGCAAAGCTAAGTTTGGCCGAACGATAGAGAGAATAAATCGGTTTTTAACCTCGATTTAAAGATATCAGCCGAGCCTGCGTCTCTGATTGCAGCAGGCAGACTGTTCCCGAGATAGGGAGCGCGGCGAGGACAGGCTCCGGTATACCTGCAGTTTTCTTTATGACTGCCGGGATAGATAGCTATAGCCGGCGTCCTGTGATTGGAGGGCGTGTGGCGGTGTGTATACGGTGTGACAAGATCTGATAAATAGGACGGCGTCCGCCCGCGTAATGATTTATATGTTAGTGGAAGCACCTTAACGTCGCATCTGGCATTAATTGGGAGCCGGTGAGGACAGGATAGTTACGTGGTCCAAGAGGACGTTGCAATAACGGTTTGACGGTACAAAGACATGCGCTAAGATTTCTGTGTGTGAGCCACTGTTCATATAGGTTGAATCTTATCTTAATCTTGCCAAGGTGGTAAAACGAAATAAAATGAAATATCCCTGGTGTGTGTGTGTGACTCGACCGGGAGGATATGAAATATAACGCCCAGACTTTTGATGGATGGACTCTGGGAGATTATCACAATTTATATCGGCTACAACTCACTTGTGAAGCAACATATGTTTGTGTCAATTTCAAACCCAGTCAGTCGGTGGCCACAGACCAGACTGACTGAGTTTTGTGGGGCCGAACCAGCCAATCAGCAGTGAGTAAAATATTACTCCATACATTGCGCCTCTATGATAGGCTGTATCCTCCTAATCCCACAGGCTAAGATAAAATAACATGTTTAATTATATAAAAAGGCGGGGTGATTGGGGTGGGGGGCAGTTCAGGACTGTGGGGGTGGGGGGGGGGGCTGCCTACCCCGGCACTACCCAAGAACTGGCCTCGTTGTGAGTGCTGCTTCGGTGGAATGGAACGATCTGAAACCAGATTGAAACGGTTCAAATAGACTGTTATTGAAGGAGGGAGAGAAATACAGGGAGGGAGGGAGGGAGGGAGGAAATAAGGAGGGAGGGCAGCCAGGGAAGGTCTGAGGTATTCCACTCATTTATTATATATTGCATACGTATATCATTTTCAGTATTTCAGGTCTTTCTTTGTCTGCAGCTACTACAGCTGCTGCTCTGCACTCCCTCCTAATGCTGCAGTCCTTCAGCCATACGTTTCTACTTAATGTGTTCTAGTGTGGAAATGAGGGAAGGATGAAGGAGAGAAAGAGGGAGCAAGGAAAGGAAGGAGGGGGGGACTCGTGGCACAGTGGCGGATGGAGAAAATGGCTGAAGGCTAGAAGTTGATTGAGAGAGAGAGGAGGGGGAAAATGAAATGATGAGAGAAATACAACAAGAGCGAAAGGAAGAGATTGATGAATGGGAGGATTGAAAAGAGAAATTTGCGCAGGTGAAAAGAAAGATGAAGAGGCAGGGGGGGAGAGGAGGGATCGGTTCGAGGCAAAACAGAACAGATGCAAACGGGATAACCCAGAGAGCGAAACACAGAGGCAGACAGAGAAAAGAGAGAGAGAGGGGCGAAGAGGAGTGTAATTAAATGACAGAAGTAAGTCGAACAATGCTGGAGGTGTAGAAGAGAGGGACTCGGTGTGGAGTGGAGGGAAGGGAAGGGAGGAGTAGAAAGAGAAGCACTAGAGGAGGGTGAGAGGAGATCAAGTTCAGAGATTTAGTCTCAAAATATCTCCCCGTCCCTGCCAGTCATTTTTATAATGACTTCCCTCATTCAGACTCCGGTCTTATTACCACGGCAACTCAGCCGGCCCGCCTGTCTGGGTCAAGTGGTCTTGACCTGAATCCTAAGTACCTCACAGCACCTTGGGCCCGTCGCACAAAGCCCGGTATTAACAAGCACACCAAAAGCTTGGAGTGACCGTGAGATAGAACGAGTGAATGGCTTTTCACAGACCTTGGGTTACAAGCATGTGACACGCTTTTATTTTGAAAGATGCCTTGAAAGATGCTGAAGGTAGTGCAGTTTGGTTTCTGCGCTGATGAGCAAGCTATTTCAAGCCAGGAGGGTCAGACGTCCTGCTGTGTGTGTGTCTGAACTGCTGATCGAGCGGTTCAGTCAGCCACCCTGTCAGACTATTAACGCCCGAGATTCATGGTGTTGATTTGAGGAATTGCCTGTTGCAATCTTCTTGGGTTGAGGCGCCGGTAAAAGTGTAAGTCTGAGAAAGTGCTGAGAGCAGGTACGAAGTGTTTACAGCATTTACAGAGTGCAGTCGATGTTGGAACTGAGTGTTCAGCCCTCCGCGGAGATGTGGTGTGTCTAATTCAACAAAAACACCTCTAATGGGAGGTGGCGACGTGAAAATACCTTTTCCTCCCCATCGCCCGAGACGGATTTCTATCCAACCACTCCAACCACTTAGATCCCCGCGTCTTGTGATTAGCACATCGCTTCTCTCCCACAAACCCCCTGCAGGATGTTGACAGGGGGGATGAAAGCTCGGGAGGGGTTTGCGAGGCAGAATGGGTCACCGGCCATTAACAGGTGTTTTGTGTAAAAACTAGCCGAGAAATCCACACTTGGAAAGCGGCGTAATAATATCACAGTGTAATGAAGAGGATAATTGTAGTAACGATGCGGTGAAGGTGTTTACATGACTGCGTAGATGCAAACCGAATTGCAGCGAGCGCGCCGCAGATAGAGCGCCGGGCAAATGAGTGTAATTTGTAACCACGCGGCGACACCGACGCAAGCGAGCGATGCATGCAGGTTACACTTTTTTCGTAATTGGAATAGGCCGGTTGTTATTCCCGCGTTCTCTCCGTTGAGGTACGGGGTGAAGGCTTGACGTGCAGCTTCTTTTTTTAGCCGCTTTCTCCCTCCTCGGTCCACCTCCTCCTTCCCTCTCTCTCCGCTCCATTAATAACAGCTTCCGCTCTCGACTCCACCTCCCACCTCTCATCACTCCATCATGGCCAAGAGGTAAAAATACCACGCCACCAGACCCCAGACCTCCTCACCCCTCACCCCTCTCCCCTCTCCCCTCCATCCGTCCAGCCCTTCATCCTGCCTTTTCACAGTCGCCACATTGCCTCGTGTCTATTTCTTCATCCCTCCCTGTTGTCTCATCCTCTCCTCTCTCTCCCCATCCCTCCCCGGTTCTCCTCCCGCCTCCCTTCGTCACCACCACCGCCGTTTCTGTCTTTTCTTTCCCCCACTATCTCTCCATCTAACTACCCCTCCGGTGTAGCAATCTTTCCGTCTGCCTATCTCTTTCTCTCCATCCAATCGTCTTTTTCGCTCCCGGAGCACATCCTCCTCTTTTCTCTTTCTGTCTGTACAATGAGCGATAAAGATCTTTAATTAATCAATCCACGTACTGTAGCCGACACCTTCCACCGCTGCCTCTGAAGAAAATGACCTTTTCTATAATCAGGGTTCCCAGTCATGGGAAAAGTCAAAAAAAGTGTGTTTTCCAGGCCTGGGAAGGTTACGGGAAATGTCCAATTAAAATTAAATGAAATTGACGCAACATCATGCAAGCACATTTTCCACAGGAGCCGGGGCTATTTGTCGCTGTCATGATTAGTGGTTTTGTCTGATATATCTGTATTGATGATGAGGGATGATAAAAGAAACTTGAAACTTTGCGACAATATGAGATGTTTTTATTTAGACATGCTTGTATGTGAGTCCTGTTGCTCCAGGCTTGGCAGCCGATTGCTTTTGTTAACTTATTGTGCAAACGTCATCGTCACCACCCAAACCGGCTGTAACCACTAGCTGGAGGGAGAGATTCACCGGCCGGGTCTGAACGGAGGATTCTACTTTTTATAATGTTGGCAATGAAGGACTTCAGGATTGTGCTGCTGTTCTCATCGTGAGTCCCTTTGGACAACAGCCTCGCCAAGTCTCTCTCTCTCGTTCTCTCTCAGCCTTACAGCATCTCTTGTTTCTTTCTTCATCGTTGGTTTCTTACCCTCACGCCTACACTCACGCCATCCACACACACAAGCAGCCATACAGATGTTTACACATTACACCATCACGTACACAGACTCACACTGTGAACCAAGAACAAAGTGTGACCTCTTGCACATGTGTGTGGGTCACACACTCTCTCTCTCTGTAATCCTTCATCCCTCTCTCTCTCTCTCTCCTCATCCTCCCTCTCCTAGTGCTGCCACTCCCTCCCTCTACACTTGATTTCTTTGTGCTACGTTCTTCACTCATCATCTGTTTTCTTGCTCTGTTTCTTTTTTCTCTCTCTCTCTTTGTTCCCTGCCCTCCTTCCATCCCTCTCTTCTGTCCTCCCCTCTGTCTCCGTGAACCCTCAGCTGTGTGTTTACCTCTCCAATTAGATTCAATTAATCAGAATTAACATTAATGGCTCTTGCTTTACTGGCAAGCACCGAAAATGATTTCATGTTACTGGGGCATTTTTCACTTACGTAACAAAATGCCAAGACGCTCAAGCAAAAAATGTCTCAATGGATAAACACTAATTACATACCGTAATTAAAAGGCACTGCAAAGTTGGGAAGATGGTCATGCACAATTTAGCACAGTTCAGCTGCAGAAGCCGTCAGACAGGTTGCTTAGCAGTTTCCGTGAGTGCTGTTGATAGTATTTGCAAAATAATTCTCAGGGCAGGACTGTTCAGTGTCAGGTCCGTTGTTAATCGGTGTACTGAATTGATTTGTACACACTTTCCTGTGGTTGTCGACACTTGTTGTTGTTGTTGGGTGTGGAAAACCAACCCAACGTACACCTAAGGAGGCAAAAACCAAAACCACAAAGTCGTTGGAAATACAATTTGCCAGTAACTAATAATGATCAGTAAATATTTTCACCTCTAGGAGTCTCTGGTCTTCCGCATTGTCTTTCTGAAGATGTCATTTTGCCTATTTGTGATTATCAGCCCTGTTGAACTGCAGAGAGGGAATGGAAGCACTCGAGGTACAGTGTGTTGAAAGAGGAAACCCACATGAACACGGGTAGACCATGCAAACTGCAGGTACTAACCAATAGGCCGACCTTAAGAGAAGCACCAGTTATGATTACACTATATTTTAGACATTTACCTGACATCCGGAGCAACTCAAAATGAGCGCAAGAGCAGAAAGATCTTCCTAGACCTGCTGCATCACAAGTAACCAATAGTAAGGAGTGCAAGGGACGGCGTCAGACTGACTTGATGATGATCATGTAAGAGTTCTGGGAAGTGCTGGGGAAAATAAATCAAAATAAGAGCTCAGAAGAGTTCAGAGTGTTTTTTCATGTATTATCAATCAACACACCGTCCTAGCTTAAGCATTTTGAACAGCTTACTTTCGCCTGCAGTTCAACAAAAATGTATCGGCTGCCGCTGTATTTAACAACGAAAGCCCAACGCGGAGACTGCAGAGTCGTGTGTATTAATAAAAAGCAGAGTTAATATTTAATACATCACAGTCAATCTCTGATTAATTACCCCTTCTGAGGTTGTGACGTGTTGAAACAAATTTGGCAGCCAAGTGACTGCACCCGCCTCCACTCTTCCGCGCAGAATACCTCTTGGAGAAAAATGGGCTTACATTTCAACACGGGCAGTAAGTTTATTTTGTCATCATATTTATGATCTTGGAATAAAAGTTGGCGCTCTCTCTCTCTTAGTATCTCCTTTTCACCTGCTCTCGTTTCTTCCATCTCTTCTTTCTAATGTGTGTCCAGTGCAGCAAACTGTGGAGTGTGTGTGCATGTGTGTGTGCATGTGTGTGTCCACTGGCTGCGGTGAGGGAGAGTGATTTGAGAGATTAATTGCAGCCCACTGTACTGTGGTTAGTGTCGGCAACCCCACTGGACTGTACAGAGACGGAGAGAGAGAGAGAGATGGAGAGTGAATGGAACAAGGGAGAAGTTAACAGACTGAGTTTCAGATTGAAAGAGAAACCAGAGGCACCGAGTTGGTCCAGGAGACGGCAGGAGACAGAGATGGAGGAAGTAGAGAGAAAGAGGGAGGGAGGGAGGGAGGGAGGGAGGTGCAGGGCGAGAGTCAGTGCAGAAAATGGAATTGCAGACTACTGTAGCGTTACTCTATCTAGATGGAAAAATAAGGATAAAGGTGGATTCAACATTGTGAGTGTGAGAGAGAAACAGAGGAGAGGCTTAGGCTGTGAGTTGTGCTTGCATGTGCTTGCGTGTGTGTGTGTGTGTGTGTGTGTGTAGGTGCTGGGTGAGACTGTGTGTGTTGGCGCTATCGTCGTGCTTCTCTCCGGGGAGGCAGCGTTGAGTAGCTGATTGAAAGGTTCTATGTAGCCACACACTGAGACTCCCAGTGTGGACAGTGTGTGAGCACCTAACGTACCTTTCATAATGAACACGAAGCCTGGTTCCCTTATCGCAAACACGAGGTAGTCGGTAAAACTCACTCCGATCTCTGCAAAGATAACTTGCACTCAACGTACTCAAATGATGTAAAGCTGAGCTGCAGTTAGATGTGTAGTATTAATAGTATTACTTAGTATTTAAGGTGATTCCTTGTGTGTATTTGAGGACTATTCTGATATATTAAGACTCTTTTTGTGACCTTATTTTTCAAATGTAGGCCAATAGGTGCATACTTCCATACTTCCTCAGCCCCTAGTCCCTTCATGTAGTCTTATTTTGTAGACTGCATAACACTCGCCGTCAATCCTGCCACGGCCTCATCAATAACAACAGCAGCAGCAAATGAGATTCTTGCAGAGCGCGGCGTAGATCATTAATGACTTCGCAAAGTCGCTGCATTGTTGCAAAGAGTTACAACATCACAACTATTGAGCATTTGAAAAGCAACGGTGACAACAACACATCCTGGCAGCGTTGATGAGGTTTTTTTGCAATACATGTCATATCTCATGTCTCAGTATTGGCCCACGACTTGTTTCATCATCATCATCATCATCATCATCATCATCATCATCAGTCAGTCAGTTTGTCACATTTTGCTACAGCCTCTTGCACTACCTTTCTTTTTCTAATTGGCACTTGTTCAGCTCTTCCTGTGTGTGTGTGTGTGTGTATTTGTGCCTCTTTATGTGTTCTGTGTGTGTCTGCGTGTGTCTGTCTGTGCATTGATGTGCATGTACTCGTGTCATGTACTGTACATGTGTATGTGTGTGTTTTCATGTGTGTGTGTGTGTGTGTGTGTGTGTGTGTGTGGTGTTTAGAATGTGAGGGGGGCGGTTGTCTGTTATTGTGCTGCCGTCGTTCTTCCTGTCACGACCATCGGACAGCTTGAGGCGGTGAAGCGAGAGGAGAGAGAGATTTATGAATGCGAGAGGGAGGAGTGGAAGAAGAGGAGAGAGAGAGAGAGAGAGAGAGAGAAAAGAAAGGAGGAGAAAAGGAGGAGAGAGACAGAGGGAGTGAGAGACGAGAGATTCTCTGAATCAGAGAATTGTTTGAGGAGACACTCTATGCCAACGCAGGGCGGGCAGTGTGTGTGTGTGTGTGTGTGTGTGCGTGTGTGCGTGTGTGCGTGTGTGTGTGTGTGTGTGAGAGACAGCTCTGACGTTGGCTAGCGTTGCCATCTCTCACACTCATGCCACTGTTTGGCAAGTCTCTTTGTCTGTGTGTGTGTGTGTGTCTCATCTCTGACATTAGCCACACAGAGATGTTGACGTAACACTGGTGAGAGCCACACATGCTATGATCCAGAAGTGTAGACACACACACACACACACACACACACACACACAGTGAAGAGAGGCCTCTGTAAGGATAACAACTTACACAAAGAATCATCAAATCATCAGTTATATAACGCGCACACATAAAGAGAGAGAGACTTTGTGAGAGTAAAGAGTAAATTCATAAATTCATCAGATATGGAATACACACACACACACACCACACACACACACACACACACACAAATCCCAGCTAGGCAAGAGTCAAATATCATTTTAGAGTTAGTTGGATTCACACAAATGCAGTAATGAGCTCTTCAAGCCGTGCCTACACACCGGCTGGCTCTCCCATGTGGATTCACCCAACTCAAACATTAACAGGCTAAATGATTGCACACATTCTCTCACTCTCCCTCCATCTCTCTCTCTCTCTCTCTCTCACTCACTCACACACACACACACACACACACACACACACACACACACACACACACACACACACACACACAAGCACACGTGTGTTCACATATGCATACTTGCATGCATGCATGTGTACCAGGGCTGCTTGGTGTGTATTTGTGCACTATTCTCTCTCTCTCTCTCTCTCTCTCTCTCTCTCTCTCTCTCTCTCTCTGTCTCTCTCGTTTGACCACAGTAGATAAATGTGCTGGCTCGGTCTCTCAGTCCCTCAGCCTTGCTCACTGTGGGACCTAACAGCACAACAAACCATCAACTTCTCACCCAGACACCAGCCTGCAGGCCTGTGTGTGTGTGTGTGTGTGTGTGTGTGTGTGTGTGTGTGTGTGTGTGTGTGTGTGTGTGTGTGTGTGTGTGTGTGTGTGTGTGTGTGTGTGTGTGTGTGTGTGTGTGTGTGTGTGTGTGTGTGTGCAAGCAAGAGAAAGATATATCAGTGCTTGTCTGTGTGTCAGTATGACAAGTGTGACAAATGTGTGTGTGTGTGTGTGTGATACTTGTTTCTGTGCTTTTGTGTGTATCTGTGTATTTGTATTTGGTAATTCTGGTGACAGGAAGCAATCAATTGCTTTACTATCCAGAGAGAAATTAGGAGGAGGAGCAGCCTAAAGAGATAGAGGAAAAGAAAGAGAGGGGGGAAAAAACTCCTCTCTGTTAATTTGTGTCGGGGCTATTTGCATTCACAATACAGCGCTGATGGAGGAGAGAGGGGTGGGTGGGGGGAGATGAACGGTACAACCGACAGAAAGGGACAGAAAACAAATGGAGTGGAAGAAAAACAAGACCCATGGCAGAGAGAAAGAGGGGCAGATTGGATGGAGTGAGCAAATGGGATGAGAGAGATGGCAGAAAAAGCCAGAGTCAAAGTCAGCATTTAGCCACAAATCAGCCTCATTACGAGGAACCGTGCACACACACACACACACACACACACACACGTGCACGCACACTGTGTGCATCATGCATATCACGGACTGAGGAGCGCCCACACACTCACACTCAGCTCCCCGACAGGAGCGCCTGTGAGGTCACGTATATTTTTCACACCGATACGCCAGCAGATGACGGACGTGGACGTGGGAACATCCCACTCCACGTTGAGCAATCAACCCTCACAATTACCTGTACCTAGCAGGCTCTTTGTATGCATGCCTGTGTGTGTGTGTGTGTGTGTGTGTGTGTGCATGTGTTGGCGTGTGCCCGTGCAGTGTTCCCTCAACGCCACGCTGCTGCACGGAGACAAAGACATGAGCAACCCAAGAGCTAATCACCTCATTCACAGGCCGTTTAGGGTTTTTCTCTTCCGTTCCAGTAACTAGATGCTACCGTTCCTAGCGGCTCCACCAGCGTTAGCCGTCGTATTCGTTTCTGTATTCCATTTAGCATTAGCTTAGCCTCGCGCCGGCCTATTAATTAAGTCTGTTTTTCGAGGGCAGAGCGTTTCAGCTCACGTTGGCGCGCTAACTGAGGCAGGACCGCTCGGTCTTGCCTTGTTACCTCCCTCATCACACGCCTGCTTCTCCTCTCACTCTTTACTACTTTGTCTCCTTGCCTTGCCTCTCCTGGGGTCACTGACCAACCACAACAAAAGAACTGTCTTTCCTGTGTCTGTGTGTGTGTGTGTGTGTGTGTGTGTGTGTGTCTGTTCACACTGAGCTCTGTAGCTTAACACATGTCCAATCTCTCTCTCTTTCTTCTCTTTTCTAAATATATGTACATATACAGAGATAGGAAGCGAGCAAATGTGTTTGTGTTTGTCTTTCTCCCTGTGTGCGTGTGTGTGTGTGTGTGTGTGTGTAAGATGTGGGCTGGCTGGTGGCAGTCAGCTTCACTCAATCTTGATTGGAGCGAGGGATGGGGAGAGGTTGGAGGGAGGAAGGGAGGCAGGAAAGGAGAGGAGGGGTGGTGACATGATGAAGGAGAGGCGGGGATGGAAGGCACGATGGAGAGAGTAGGACGGCTGCCGAACAGAGGAGAGAGAGAGAGAGAGAGAGATGGAGATGGAGGGAGGGAGCAAGACGGAGAAAGATGGGTAGAAAGGATGGCACAGAAAGAAAGAGGCGGAGACTTGGACAATTCTGCCCTGTTTTACTGTGTTGGATGGCTTGACTTGAAAAATAAGCGGGTGAAATTTGGCGTGACGACATGTGAGCACGTTCGATGACACCACAACAGAAAGGAGCTACGCGACGGTCACGGCCATCGATTAGAGGTTTTGGTTCACATCCTTCTTGACTTGACTTTGAAACTATTTTTTTCTGTTAGCACTACACTATCACATTGATTCACGATTCTTGAGGAAACAATTTATAGTTTTTTTGGCTTATTGAATAGTATCTAATTCAGATAAAAGTAAGTTTCACACAACCTTACCGGAATCCATTTTAAACTCAAACAAGACGAGATCATCTGATTGTCCATCTCCCTCTACTGCACACTCCCTTTATGTGACTGCCTTGCCTTCTCCCATATTTCAGTGGGCAGTGCCGATGCTGATGAGAGTGGCCAGTCTTTGACCAACTAGTTAAACAGTGTGATTGGCCGATCACCAATCCAATCACCGATTGAAACGATGCTGAAATGATTTTCTGGGTTCCAGTAGCTCCTCACTGCTAGTCAGTGCCTGACAGTTGTTGAGTTTTCCCTCCATTGTTGGCGCTCTCTCACCTTGTACTGAGTGATGCTCTCTTGCCCGGTGTTAAAGTCTCGTTAATGTGTGTAACCTTTGCAGCTGCCGTGGCTAATGTACGTGTGACAGAAATAGTTTTTGCTGGTGAATGCTTCAGTCACAACTAGATGGAGCTAGCAACGCAGAGCTAAATAACAGGAGTGGAATTAGCTAACAGGCTAGTATGTTATGACACTGAAAGACAGCTAACCTACCGGAGTGTAGCAATACAGCGGGTATAGTGGATCTATTCTTCTTTACAATACATTGGGTGAATGATGTGGTTGATGTGTAGTAACTTCAACTACAACAACAGTTGATGCTGCACTGCTAGCTAGGCGCCGCGGGGCCGTGCAGCATCTGGACTTGTTTTATTCTGTCATGCTTCCATTTTTAATCCTTTTGCGGGAACCGAACAGGCAGCACTGAATCCAGCTTTTATAAACTTTTTGTGAAAATGTTATTGGCAAGTAAAGTAGAGCGAAATTGCGTCCACGTTGCTCCGTTCAACTCCTTCCATTGACTTTGCATGCTTTTGCACTGCCTGTAGTTTTTTTTTTTTCACATTCTGTCTAGGGTAAGAAGGGTAAGAAAAAGTGAGACGGATGATGGAGAGATGGCGAGATGGAGAGCGAGGTACAGAGAAAGAGAGTTAAACAGAGACAAAAGGAGATGAGGAGAGAGGGAGATGGAGAGTGAGAGAGCAGATAGAGAGAGGGAGCAGAGTGTGACAGTGTGGCAGATTACCTGACAACAGTGAAAAATCAAAAACTGAGGAATACATCGCTTGTGTACAGACTCGGTAACCACAGCTTTTCTGTAAAAAAAAAATAATAATAAAATAAAAAAGGGAGACACAGACAGATCTGGCTGCCCAGGGAGGACGCCCACTTCTTGTTATATACACACACACACACACACACACAGTGCACAGATAGACAAACACACAACTACAGATACAGATACAACTACAGAGAGATAGAAAGCAAAGGAAAGAGATGCAATTTCTCCTACGCTGTGACACACACACAGATGGGTGAATCATCCAAACTCCTGTTGTTCATCTTCATTAAAGAGAGAGAATATGATGCTGAAGGTACCAGAGGAACAAAGAGCCAACAGCATTATTATGTTCCTGTATGTTAGCATGTTTGTTTGTTTGAATCTGAATGGAGATGCATTGCTAGTGTGTTTTGCAGGTAAGGATGATCTTTCCTTGCCGATGAAGCTTTATCAGTTGAATTGATTTGAGGAAGACATAGGAGGGAGAAAGTGGGGAGAAGAGAGAGTAGGATAAAAGAAGAGAGAGAGTAGGACAGAGAAAGACAGAAAGCGAGACAGCAGGAGAGAGTGAGAGACAGATTGCGAGGGAGAGATGGTGAGAGAAAGAGCTGGACAGAGACGGAAAGTACAGAAACGCCTCTAATGAAGATGAACAACGGAGAGAATCCGTTACAGAGGAGGAGAGATGGCTGATAGATGGCAGCGATAAAGGAGAGGATGAGTGTGTAACTCTCACCACGGTCATCATCTGGCCATAATAGTCCGCCCATCCAAGCCACCCGGTGACATCACTGTGTTTTTTGCCGTCGGGGACGCTGGGCGTTTGCGTCGCCGCAGCAACTGTCTCTCCTCCAGCTGTTGCCAGGCGCCAGTCTCCATGGAGATGCACAGGGTGGGGGCAGGGGCGGGGGTGGAGTTAAGAGGGAGAGGCAGGAAAGAGGGCTAAAGGGCTACTGAAATCACTGTGTGTGTGTGTGAGTGTGTGTGTGTGAGTGTGTGTGGGTGCATGCCTGTTTGTTGAAAGCGTGTTTCAAGGTGAGATGGTTATGTCATTAAATATAATGGCGATGCTGACAGAGATTAAAAACCCCTAACGGCGGATGTGTTGCTAATTGGACCGGTCCTTATGTTGGACAGGACACCAATATAAAAAAGCTTATGAACACCTCAACCCCGGAGCAAGGCCTGCTGGGATTGACAGTTACTGTGTGGCTCTGTGTGTGTGGGGGTGTGTGTCATGGGCAGCAGTGAGGTGAGGATCTCTCTCATCTTTCTTTCTCTAATGATATACCTCCATATCTAAGGGCAGTGGAAGACACACACGCACATGCACACGCACACGCACACGCACACACAGACACACACACAGACACACACACACGTTGCCAGGGTTTTTCTTGATATATTTCTATTGTATTCCCCTTTTCCTGTTTCACCTCACACCCTCCCTCCATCTCTCTCCAACTCCCCTCTCTCGCTTGTAATCAGTTGTGAGTAATACACATTGTCACCACTGAGCAAAGTCACTCCCTCTCCGACACACACACACACACACACACACACACACACACACACACACACACACACACACCTACATCTCCCCCTTTGCCATAGGCGACACATAGGCCCTCCACAGTAATAAAGCTTATGTGCTCTGCTGCAGTGCTGCATCCTACCACTCTATATGCCATAAGCCTGCAAGGCTTTTATGAGTGAAACTCCCACTGCACAACACAAACAAATACACACACACACACACACACACACACACACACACACACACACACACACACACATACAGATCCATACGGAGCCATGTGAGCTACTGCGCCCAGGCGTTTTCTCAGTATTTACTTAAGTGCAAGTTACTCAGAGCACTCTAGTGATATGGGGTCAATATGGCCATCTCCTTATCTCCACCACGCTACCCTCACAGGCTTACGACGTAATTATCGATAAAGAAAATGAAACATCTGGACATCTGTACTTCTATGCAAGTGGAACTATTCAAGCTATTCCTTACTTTAAAGGTAAACATCTCAAGTTCAAGTTCAAGAAGTTTATTTGTCACATACACACACGGGGTGTGCAGTGAAATGTAAAAAGTGGCAATGCTCAACAGAAATGTGCAAAGGGCAAAATAACAGGTTCACACTATTTACAATAAAAAACCAACACAATATTTACAATATTACAGTAAGAGCTCTATATAGAAAAAACAACAACACAATATTTACAGTAAGAGCATCTCTGTAGATCTCAGGAAGTGAAAGGTTTTAAAGGTATAACCTGGAGTTTATTATGCCTTTGGTAGCCTTAAAAATACTGTGTGTGTGCACACGTCATATTAGTCACACATTCAATACAGCATTACCCCCCAAGGTCTTGAAAATTACTAACATTGTGAGCTTGCAGCGCCTGTTGATTGTGCCACTCCACTGCATCCTGACTCTCACGTTTTTACATAACGGTTCGACCAGTAATTGTGACGTAAAGGGGGAAAGGAGCAAATTGCTTCAGGTATTCAAGTCATATCGGACAATTTCCAGCAGAGCGCCCTGCCTTTTGACGATGAGAGCCAGGTAGTTAAATAAGCCACTTCCACACGTTTAAAGTGGGTCAATCATTCAAAATTGCTCCACAACTGTTGAAGTTAATTGTTGGTTGTTTTTTTTTTAGACGGTCAGTGGAAACGCCGGCTTGTAAGGTACAGTATGTGTGCCTAGAGGGGCTGGTATTGTTGCTCCCCGGCTAGCCTTGATCTAGTGCACCAGTTTTTTCTGCCAGGCTCTTTAATCAGCACCTCATTGCTGCATGAATTCCCCGTGCAGGCCTGGCCTCCCTCCCTCCCTCCCTCTCTTCCTCCCTCCCTCCCCCTTGAGCCTGGTATTTTTGCCTGCCTCATCCACAGCACGTCAACCTGTAAGTGTCATTTAGCTATCAACACACACGACTCCCCAAGGCTTTTTTGTTATTAAAAAATGGGACACGCTTTCCCCTCCCAGGGCGCCACGTGTGTGTGTGTGTGTGTGTGAGTGTGTGTGTGTGTGTGTGTGTGTCGGTGTTTTTGTGTTCCTTTTGGCTCTAGAGAGACGGTGCTATTACTCAGAGTAACCTTGTGTTCCCCCGGAGGAATCAACGAATCAAGAAAATTTTTCATGTGTGTCTGTTTCTGTTTCTGTTTCTGTGTGTGTGTGTGTGTGTGTGTGTGTGTGTGTGTAAGTGCACGTCACCGAGCTCCAAGAAATATAAGTGTGCTTATTCTGTGTTCATGTAGGAGCGTTTTTCAGCGCGTACGAGCGTGTGTGTGTGTGTGATATGTGTGTTCTTGTTGTGCGTGGGCTGAACGCTGCAAAAAGCTCCAACCGCTAGAGAAACATCACCCTGGAAATCGTGTTTTCCCTCATTTGATGTTTGCCAGGTCTCAACTTCACTCGTGTTTTTCGACTCCCGCCGTTACGTTTCGTACCGATACGTAGCGCAGCTTAAATCAGCCGTAATCAGATTACCGACTCAGATGTACATCACTACCGGCTTGTGCAGAAGGCCTCGTGGTTGGAGAGTGTGTATGTGTGTGTGTGTGTGTGTGTGTGTATGTGTGTGTGTGTGTGGTTGCAGCTGCTAGTGTTTTTTTTTTTCCAGTGTACGTTGAAAAGTTGGAGCGTTTATATCAGTGAATCAGTAGGAATGACAAGCAACAATGTCTCTGTGACAAGGCTGCCTGCCGTGACTGGCTTTGTACTTTACCAGCACTGAGACTGGAGCCAAATTAGCTGTCAGATATATGTGTGTGTGTGTGTGTGTGTGTGTGTGTGTGTGTGTGGACACATTTTATATTTGATCAAAATTAAGCTGTCAGATGTGCATGTCTGTGTGTGCATATTTTTGAGTTTTTGAGTGTGAGTGTGTGTGTGTGTGTGCAATGCTGCAGTGCCATGTATTAGGAGGCACACACACACACACACTAACACACCAACAGGCTTTAGTCTTGCCTAAATCTGTGCCATATTAGTATTTATATATTCATCTCAATTTTCCACCCGTTTACACACATGCAAAGGCACATAGGTGCACACACACACACACACACATGCACGTATACACACACACACACACACACACACACACACACACACGCTTTATTTATTTGTGGGAGTTTTTAAGCTAATTAGTTTGAGTCCAAGGGAAAACAGTAATTGCCTCCCAGGAGTAAAAGGGGATGACACAAGAAAAGAGTAGAGGAGGGAGGCCTAGAGGGAGAGAGAGAGGGGGAGAGAGAGAGAGAGGAGAGAGAGAGAGACAAAGTTGCGGGGTGGGCGAGGTAGATAAAGTGGATAGAGGAAGATCGGGCAGTTTGAACATATTGAACAAACAGAGACACATTTTGACATGTACTCTGAACGCAGAGGTAGTGTGTGTGTGTGTGTGTGTGTGTGTGTGTGTGTGTGTGTGTGTGTGTCAGTTTGTGCTCCCTTAACTAATGGCATGTCTGCGAGCGTGGGTGGCGAGCGAGACATCTCTAACTGACACCGACACTACTGTATCATTTGAGTGACAAAGAGCGTGAGAGGGAGCAAAGTGACAAACAGAGAGAGAGAGAGAGGGGAAGAGAGAGGGGGAGAGAGAGAGAGAGAGAGATTTGATGCTTGAAGAGATACAGTAAGACAGGGGAAGAGACGGAGAGACACACAGTGACAGTGTAAGACAAACAGAAGAAGAGAAGCACTCAGCAGGATAGAGCTGTGGAGAGCGAGAGAGGGGGGAGAGAGAGAGAGGGGAGAGAGAGGGAGAGAGAGAGAGATGTGAGGAGGCCCAGTGGCAAAACGATGCAGAGATTGAAAGATAGGGGCGGAAGACAGAGGGAGGAATGAAATTGAATGAGAGGAAAGATGGAGATGATGAGAAATAGGCCACCTCAGAGGGTTTTCAGGAACAGGCAATCAATCACTCTATTAATCTCAATCCGTCGCCCTTCTCTCTATGAATTTAATCCCCACTCCTCTCCCTCCCTCCTCTCCCTCCCTTCCTCACTTTGTCCATATGGTTTCTTACAGAAACTTTTTCACCATCAGGTCCACCTGACCTCTATCCCAGTCTTTCTATCTTTCAACAAAGAAAAAGAAAGAGAAACATCTGGCAAAGTAAAAGTAAGATATAAAAAATTGAACATGAGATTATGATCAAGAAAGCATTATGTGTACTGCAATATAGTGCAGTGTATATATTGTGTACATGTAGTATGTCTGTATAACATAACATACAACACAACATCCCCTCTGACGAGGACAGACACGTTGGAAGTGACCTTTCCATCTGCCTTTCACTCCTTCCACCATCTGCCATTGGGAGAAACTCTGACAGCTTTAGCTCCGTTAGCGCCGTTACCGCCGTTAGCTCCGTTAGCTCCGTTAGCGCTGGAAGAACAGGAAGAACTCAACGTAAGAAACAACGTAAAACGCAGTCTAGAGGCTGGTAGAGATCTTCTTGATGATGGTCTCGTTTGTTCCTATACTGATACTAACGTCTCCAAATCGACGTGGTAGTGACTGACTGATGTTAAAATGTTAGCCGCCATGTTTCCTCTCGTTTTGTCTTGCTAGTCCTGCACTACTTTTATCTTCCCTCTCTCTCTCTCTCTCTCTCTCTCTCTCTCTCAGTCTGAGCAGTGTTTTCAGTCTGGGGTTACATAGGTCATGCATATGGCACATGGACTGTGTGTGTGTGTGTGTTGTTGGCTGGACTGGCTGTCCTGGTCCTGGTGTGTTTCCTGCCCATTAGTCACGTTGTCACAGGGTCACAGGCCGTGGTACAGTACAGCTTGGACTTGTTTACTCCCTCCCTTAGCTCATCTGTTCATCTCTCCCTCCTCCCCTCCTCCCTCTCGCTTTCTCTCTGTCTCTCTCTCCCTTTCTTCGTTTCTTTTACTTTCTCTTTCTCTCTCTCTATCCATCCTCTACTCTCTCCCTATCTCTCTCTCCCTTTCTTCATTTCTATCTCTTTTACTTTCTCTTTCTCTCTCTCTATCCATCCTCTACTCTCTCCCTATCTCTCTCTCCCTTTCTTCGTTTCTATCTCTTTTACTTTCTCTTTCTCTCTCTCTATCCATCCTCTACTCTCTCCCTATCTCTCTCTCTCCCTTTCTTCGTTTCTGTACCTCTATCTCTCTTTTACTTTCTCTTTCTCTCTCTATCCATCCTCTACTCTCTCCCTATCTCTCTCTCTCACCTTCTTCGTCTCTGTACCTCTATCTCTCTTTTACTTTCTCTCTCTCTATCCATCCTCTACTCTCTCCCTATCTCTCTCTCTCACCTTCGTCTCTGTACCTCTATCTCTCTTTTACTTTCTCTTTCTCTCTCTATCCATCCTCTACTCTCTCCCTATCTCTCTCTCTCACCTTCTTCGTCTCTGTACCTCTATCTCTCTTTTACTTTCTCTTTCTCTCTCTATCCATCCTCTACTCTCTCCCTATCTCTCTCTCTCACCTTCTTCGTCTCTGTACCTCTATCTCTCTTTTACTTTCTCTCTCTCTATCCATCCTCTACTCTCTCCCTCTCTCTCTTGCTTCCTCAATTCAATACAATAATCTGTATTAGCAGGATGAGATTGTTCTCATATTGCCGAGGCATACGTGCTAATCACATCACCAATACTTCTCCATTTGGATTAAACAAACAATCAGACAAGAAAATGGAAAAAATGGCGATTCTGAATCATGCCAACATATAGGATCCACTCGCTCTTTGTTTTTCTGTATCAATTCAATTCAACTGACCTTTATTGACGTACAAAAAAAAGGTTTAGATGAAACTTTATTGATCCCTGTGGGGAAGTTGGGGCAACAATAAAAGTAATAAGATGAAGCAGAAGGGGGGGGGGGGGGGGGGGTAGGGGGGGGGTAATATAAGCACACAAACACAATCTAACATGAGCAGTTCAATAGAATAGAAACAATGGGGATTATATGAACATAAGAGGAAGACGTGTGAAGTACACTGTATGAAGTATTGGAGTACAGATTACTTACATGTATGGATTAACTTGGAGTTGGAGTACTTCAATATGGATCACTAAATATATAAATATAAGTATAAATAAATGAGTATTTCTAACTCTCTCTCTGTTTCCTCCTGTCTGTCTCCCTCTACCCGTCTGTCTCTCAGCCTCTCTGTATTAACTGTATTATAAAGCCATTCTGCTACAGTAGTCTCTCTGTCTCCAGACCTCCTCTCTGTCTCCCCTCTCTCTCCCCTCCTACCGGTCGAAATCAATGAAACTGCACAGGCCCTTCCTCTCCCCCCCCCGACTCTTTGAATACTCTCCTCTCTCTCGCTCTCTGAATACTTTCCTCCCCGCAGTCTCTCTCTCTCCCTCCCCCCTCTGTCTCTCTCTCTTTGAATACTCTCGCCCCTGCCAACTCTGTCTCTCTCTCTCTTTCTCTGTCTCTCTCTCTCCATCTCTCTCTCTCTGGTGGACAGTTGGGCTGTTTTCATAAAGCTTGCTCTGTCCTCCGCTGGCTGCCTTCTGAAATGTCAGATGAGTGCCATGGAGGGAGAGAAAAGAGAGAGAGAAAGAGAAGAGAGAGAGAGTGACGCACACAATGACCATCTCTCCATCTCTCTTTCACACAAACATACACAATTGCATGCAAGCAAATGTACACCCACACACACACACACACTCAAACACTAATGAAAGCAGAATGTTGTTTCTCAAACACATTCTCTCGCTGTCTCACATACACACACACACACACACACACAAGACAAGCAAACATACACACACATGCACAGTAACTCTCACATCGTTTAACCGTTTCCCCGGGAGAACGCGGGGGAATGGGGAGGTGACTTTGCCATATTGTTTATGCTGGCATGTAATTTGTTGTAGAGTGAGAAACGCAAATGAGTGATGCTAATCTCAGTTATGGAGAGTTTGTTTAATTGGAGGAAAAAATAAAAAAAACAAAAACAGGCGCTGTTGTGTCTGGTTAACCAGTTAAAAGACTTTCCTGTATGTGGGTGTGTGCATGTGTCTTAACTGTGATAATCTGTCAATAGCAATGTGTGTGTGTGTGTTTGTTTGTGTGTCCGTTTGTTTACTGTGTGTGTGTGTGTGCTTGTGTTGATTGTGATAGTCTCAACAGGGATTTGTGTGTGTTGGTGTGTGTGTGTGTCTGCACAGTATGTTTCTTGTGATCGGCTGTGTGTGTGTGTGTGTGTGTGTGTGTTTGCTGTGATGCAGTGTCAATAGCGACGTGTGTGCACGCGTGTTTAGCAGCAGCTGTGTTTTCCTCCAAAGGAAATAGATGGAAAGCTTTTTGTCCGATAGCAAATAGGCTGCAAGTGTGAGACTCGTTCGAAGAATGAATGACTTACAGTCGCGGCGTCTTTCATATGGATAGGAGATAGAGAGAGGGATGAAAAACGGCGGAAGAAAATGTTGACAAATGGAGAGAAAGAGGTGAAAGATTTTTTTTTTTGACAAATTGAATCCCATCTGTTTTGAAAACAGCAGCTCAAGCAGGAGGAGGCAGAGGAAAAGACAATGGCATGGTGACGTAACTGACAACTGACAGTCATGTAGGAACGACCAGAATGGAAAAAAAAGCAGAGCGATGACAAGAGGGGGACGGGTTGAGAGGTTAAACAGCTAAAAGCCTGGGTGAGAGGGTAAGGAGAGAGAGAGAGGGGGGGAGAGAGGAGAGAGAGAGAGAGAGAGAACTGGACAGGGTCAAGCCAGTTCCCCGCCATTGTCAAAGTCAAATGCCGCTGGTCGCTCCGGCAACATGCAAATGAGATGCAAACGAGCAGAACATCGGGAGGAGGGCCGGTTGTCACGGCGACGTTGTCATGGAAATTCCCAGTGATGTGCAAAGGGAAAACACAAGTGGGTGTGTGGGTGTGTGTGGGTGTGTGTGGGGGGTTTATGGGGGGTTTATGGGGAGGGTTGGGAGGAGAGGATGTTATTACCAGAGGGATGGAGGGATAGATGAACAGATAGACAGAGGACTTGAGAGACAGGATAATGAAGATGAAAGAGAGAGACTATTTACTCCAGAGTTAGAGATGCATCCGGGCAATAATGCAAAACAATGGAGAGCGCTGGAACAAATTTGATGGAGGTGAATTGAATAATAGGAGAGGGTAAACAATCTCTTCTTTATTGGTGGAAAATGAGACGAGACGAGAGGAGAGTAAAACGAGGTAGACAAGGCTGCGAGAGAGCAAGAGAGAGAGAGAGAGAGAGAGAGAGAGAGAGAGAGATGGAGTCTGTCTTGGTCGTCTCTCCATCGCTTGCTGCTCCTCTGTCCTTCAACTTACTCTTCCTCTCCTCCATTTCTGCATCTGTCATCATCATCATCATACTCCCTTCCTCCTCCTCCTCCTCCTCACTTTCTCCACTCAGTGATTCTTGACCGTGATGGTTTCAGTTCACTTTTCAAGGTTTGAGCCCCTGCAACAGCCGAATGTGTCCAACCCTGCTGCAGGAGTGCAAAACTAGATTTTTTTTCCCAAATAATTCCTCTTGGGGGATGGAGCGCCACAGTGAAGCAGCCGTTCGGAAAGTACTTTAACAATATCTAACAGCTGCCGGTGGATCTCAGAAGGATACGCAGCAAAACAAACTCTTAATTACGTTGTGTGTAAAATGCCGATTGAATTCTCTAAATCCCTAAAAAAAAAAAAAA
>JAXDDX010000059.1:2170000-2172500 GCA_034670405.1 Hoplostethus atlanticus
GTGATTTGTAGCTACTCTTGCGCTCGCCGCCAAGCGAGTGCATGTATTTGTGACTTTCTCATTTAGCCGTCTAAAAGCCTGGGACGCCGCCGAGGCACTTTCGCATTAATTTACTGGCGACTCTCAGGAGAGTAATCAGAGAGCAACATGGCCGCCACAACACCCTTGTTGTTTTTTACGGTGCCATATTGGCTGAGTGAACTGCTGTTACACCAACCAGCCTGCGGGGGTCAGCAGGGATGAGGGGGGGTACTGTACTCATTAGACCTCCATTGTCCAGATTGCCGAGTAGACAACTATGAGAGCAGGAAAGTACAATGGAGGAGGGAGAAGATGAAAAAAAAAGAGAGCGCTTTTGTCTGCCGTTGTTTCTCCGTGCACAATGACCTCAGTGTTTGACAAGCGAGATGGGAGGGAGGGACCGGAGAGACGAGCAAGGCGGGAGAAGTGACAGATGATGCAGGAGCCTACTGTAAATGGTAAATAATCCCAGCAGAGGGAAGAGAGAGAGAGACGGCGGGTCGGGAATGATGGAAAGGATGCAGAGGAGGGGAGGAGAGAGAGGAGGAGTGGATAGTCAATTACGCCGGGGGGGATTGGGGGGTATGTCAGGAATGTGGCGTGGTGGGCATGTCGGCCCCCGGTGGGCGTGGAGCGCCGGCAGCCGTTCCAGGGCGGCGGCGGCTTCACGGCGTCGTCCCGGGGAGATGTGCGGCGTGTTGTGGCGCCCCGTGTCTTCACTCTGCTTTGTGTCTGCCCACCTACACACTGAGACGCCAGCATGAATACAAACTTACTTACTTACACACTCACGTGTACTCGCTCACACACACACACACACACACACACACACACACACACACACACACACAAGGCGCCCTCATTTTACCTCTCTCTCTCTCTCTCTCTCTCTCTTTGTGAATGTGCTGGTGAATAAACAATAAGTCATCTTTGTGACAGTAAAAGTTGACACCCTTCCCATGAGCAACCATTCACAATGAATGGCCCTCAACACAATGATGGAGCGCTACCCCCTCCTCCCCCCCTCCTCCCCCCCTCCTCCCCCCTCCACATCTCTCTCTCCATCTCCATCTCTCTTCTTGGAGTTAAATTCAAATTGCGCAGGCTGCTTGATGAATCCATTGTTGCCAAAGCACTTCACAGAGAGCTAAAAGCAGTGCAAATGAATGAGGCCCACATAGCAACTCTCCTCATCTCCCATTCTCATCTCTTTCTCTCATTCTTTCTTGTATGCACTCTCTCTCATTTTCTCCCTTTCTCAGACCCCCCCCTCTCTCCCCCGCCGTCTTGCTTGAAGACGAACTCTCTCCATTTCCCTCTGATGCCTTCTCCTGTTTCTTAGTGTCTTTATCTATCACATCGCATCTCTCTCTCTCTCTCTTCTGCTACCTCTTCTTCCCTTTGTTGCTCTGCCATCGTATTACCTCTCTTTCTCAATCGCTCCATCTCAGCATAGCGGTCCCTGTATTGATATTTTTCTCGCTTGTCTGTCTCCCGTCTCCCGTCATCTGCTTCCTCTCTTCCTTCCTCCAGAATTGAAGAGTCTCTTCTCTCCTTCCTCTCCCCTCCGTCCCACCCATCGCTACTCCTCCACTCCTGCAGGAACAGCAGGGAGTCTGCAGTCCTCCGGGGTGTGTTTAGTGCTGTGGTGAAGCTTGTCTCTGTCGCCGCAGGCAGCCTTCATAACTACGGGCCTCAAAAGAACGCACGTGCACACACACATGCACACACACACACACACACACACACACAGATGCTGACTCCAAGCAGCAGGGGGTTATTCCTTTAGGGACAGTTTAGGCCTAAGGGCTGTGACATTATCAAAGAGCTCTCTTGGTAAATGCAACAATTGTGTGTGTGTGTGTGTGTGTGTGTGAGAGAGAGAGAGAGAGAGAGAGAGAGAGAGAGAGAGAGAGAGAGAGAGAGAGAGAGAGAGAGAGAGAGAGAGAGAGAGAGAGAGAGAGAGAGAGAGAGAGAGAGAGAGAGAGAGAGAGAGAGAGAGAGAGAGAGAGAGAGAGAGAGAGAGAGAGAGAGAGAGAGAGAGAGAGAGAGAGAGAGAGACCAATATATTGTATGGAGATATTATCCGCCACTTCAACTTGCATCTATCTTTGGCTAATTTGTATGTGTGTGTGTGTCCCCATGCTCCAATATTGTGTGGCAGCCATTTTCAATTGCTGTGTGTGTGTGTGTGTGTGTGTGTGTGTGTGTGTAACCTGCTTGGCCCCTCCTTCCTCCTGTCCTCTCTGTGAACTCTGCTCCAGCGTCCTGCGCACTCACCACAGGACATCAGGACCACACCAATCACCACACACATCGCATATAGACACACATGCAGATGTGGATGCATGCACACACACACACACACACACACACACACACACTCTCACATACAACGCTAGACAAAGAGAAAGACAGACAGTGATAAAAGCGAGATCTCCTCATGTGGAGGAGAATAAACAGAGAGAGATACAGAGAG
>JAXDDX010000059.1:2182500-2215000 GCA_034670405.1 Hoplostethus atlanticus
TGTGTGTTGAGATACGTTTTGAGATAGCCTGTCATGATGTTAGCCGTATCGACTTTTATTTATTTGCCTGTCTCCGCAGTAAATGGTAAAAGGGGGAAAAAAAGGAAAGTCAAAACTTCATCCTAACTCGCATGAAGACATCGCTAGCGACGCATCCAGATGGTCGGGGTGTATCGATCTCTTTACCGGAGAGAGTGTGTGGTGAGCAGGAAGCAGCCCGAGCCGTGCCTCCAGAAACTGCAGTCACTGATAGTGTCCATAGATCGAGCAGCTGTGACTTTTCTAATTAGAGAGTTCAGAGGGAACTCAGCCGGATTAGCCGCTGCATAGCTTTAGGCTAGCTATTAACACCGAGTCAGCCAGACAAACAAAAAAGCCGGAGAGAGAGGAGAGAGGAAGGAGAACAGAGGGTCGGGACGTGCCGACGGTGATGTACCGGCTAAACACAAGGATCAAATAGTAGTTGCGCATTGCTTGATATTGCAGGGATGAAGCAGATGGGGTTATCCAATCAGAACAGTTCAGACTGAAGGAGCAGATACTTTACTTTGAGTGTTTACAATGTCTGGGCTTCACTGTCCAAATACAACAAGTATTAAAAAGATACTATCTGGATCACAGCTGAAATGTACACACCGATGAGTATCTGTGGGTGTAGAAGTATACATACATATACATATACGTACATACATGTTTGTCAGAGGAGGAAGAACTGAGCGTTTGGCGTTTGACAAATAGAAAACATTAAGAAAGGAAAATTGAACAGAGATATTTATTTATGTTCCAGATTTCATCAAAATCTATATTTTTTCAGTTTACAACACAAAGGTGAAAAACAGCAGTTTGTTCTGGTGTTATTATGAAACACACTTGAATGTTTAATAATAATAAAGTTATGTTGATAAAATGTTTGGACCATCCAACCATAAAAACATATAAATACATGTTTTTTTGTATGTTATGGACACGCTTATCTCCATTTTGTTATTATTTATCGTTATCATGACAAATAAAAAGATTTCTGTCCGTATCGCCCCAGACCTCATTTAAACCACCCGTACACACTTAGCTGTTCACTTTGGCTCAAAGCATCCTGGGAAAACGGGAGTCTGATTTATCATTAGCTCTCAGAAAGCGCGCCCACCTTCACACTTTGCCAACTAATAAACTCCCAGGATCCACCGCGCCTCCACAGACAAACATACACACACACAAACACTACCCCCACCCCCGCAACCCCAACACACACACACACACACACACACACACGCTCCCAACCCAACTCACCCGTCGCGCCTCGAGGGAGACATGAGAAATAAATTCGACACTTCCGCTTACCCAAGAAGCGCCTTAAGGACAAAGAGAAATTTAATCTGGGATAAGCCTCCCGATAGAATCTCTGCATTAGCCCTCCGCTGCTAGTTCACAGCTATCCCATCAACCCTTACCTCCCACACCTTGGCTCGCTTCCCTCCATCCTCCCCGCCCCCTCAACTCTTCCTTTTTCATTTCCTCATCTCGTCTCGTCCGGTCTCCTCTCCTTTATTCTCCTTCTCCTCCTGTCTTCTCTATCATCATCTTTTCCTCTCCTGCTCCCCTCCCTCTCTATTCATCTTTCCACATCCACTCCCCTTTCCTCCTCCTCCATCCTTTCGCTTCCCCATGCATCCCTCCAATACATCACATCCTCCCGTCAGCCTCCTGTCAGCCTCCACCTCTCCATCCATGTATATATACATACGTATCTGTGTCTGTGTTGCTCTCCCTCGTCGGAGTGTTTTAATACCGTCGGTATTAAACGCTGGCACGACCTTTCCGGCATGCTTAAGCAGGCAGGGATCCTTGTAAGGCTGTTTGAGTGCTTAATATTTTCAGCACGCTGCTGACTTAAGCCCCTTAAGTGCTTTGGCAACACTTATTCCACGGTGGCACCAATGAAGCCCATTAAAAAATGTGATTTGGATGTGTGAGAGAGAGAAAAGGGGAAAGAGGGATGGGGAACACATTCTGCCATTCCCTTCCTTCCTTTCCACACACATACAAAAAAAACACACCTATCAAGAGGTTGCCCACAGGGACCTTGCAGACACACACACACACACACACACACACACACAGACACGCTCTAATTTATGATACCTTTGTTCTGCCTTGTTTTTGTGTGTAATTATGAACTTTGTGGCTCTGTAAAACATTCGGCGACGACCCGGTTTGGTCTGAATAAATAACGTTGACTTTATGTGACTGAATAATAGGCGGACGGCATCTTCCAAATTGGATGCGTTGGCATGTCGGTTTGTGAGAGCAGGATGAGAGTTTACGGTCAATATCAGTTGATTAAGAACGCTTGTTGTTATAACGGCAAAACATTCACATTTTACAGGACAATGAAAGTCGTGTCAGGTTTTCCCTGTTGGCTTTGGATTGCTGGTTTTTATTGCTAGTAGCAGTAACGGCAGTACAGAGGCTTGACCAAAGGAGTTGTATTGTGTGTGTGTGTGTCTGTGTGGACGGTGCTTTGATGCAAAATGTCAGACTGCAAGTGTCATCAGTATAAAAGTAGGGAGCAGTTTGCACCGACACAACTGACACACAATCAGAGTCAGAAGCCACATCCGCCTCCAAGTACAAATCTAACACACACACACACACACACACACACACACAGACAGTTCTTCTAAGCAGACAGCCGTGCACATCGCCATCGCTATGACACTGACCATTTAACAGCAATAGGCACTATGATGCCTCTGTGTGCGCCTCCTTGGATAAATTAATGGGCAGTAGATGGTGAAAGGGCCTGGGCACCAACCGACCAGGCCTAACAGACAGCCAACTATACACCCTGGGTCAGTGGACATTGGACGGTCACACACACACACACACACACACCGCCACTGTTTGCTGACCTGAAAGACAACCATTGTCGCCGCTTCCATCCACACACACACATCGCTAACCTTCAGAAAATAGTATGCAAAGTATGCAGCATCCCCACACTGACACACACACACACACTGATCCAAAGTGGAAGCAAGGGGAGGGTGGCCAGGGTTATATAAACAAGTGGAAGACAGGGAGACAGACAGACAGATGTGATCGACACCGATACCACATTGGGATTACCGCAGTGAACGTAGAGCGAGGGGAAGGAAGCGAAGGAGGACGAGCTTGTGGGAACTTTACTCACTGCTATGGCTTGACTTCTGAGGAGTGAAGGAAGAGGAGAGAGAGCGAGAGAGAGAGAGAGAGAGAGGGGGGCAGAACAAATGGATAAACTAAACACAATTTGAGGAAATCAATTTGAACGAGGGAATAGATTTTGTTTCCGTCCGCCTGCCACCAAGGCCCCTGGACCCGACACACCAACACAGAGTCATTTTGTCAGTGTCAGCCAGGTTGCTGGTGAAGTCAGCGGCGTAGCGGCGGGGGGAAGATTGGCCGACGGTCCGCTTCTCGTCTTCGCCAGACGTGTCAGAGTCGCCGCCGCCGCCGTCAGAGCTCATTGTGTTTGTAGTGGCGCCGGGGAGTGAGAGAGTGAGACGGACAGTGTGTAGTGTAGTCATCTACGGGATGACACGCAACACTTCCATCAGATAGTGTGCAGTGAGGTGTGAGGTGCAGTCTGTCACGCTTTGTACTCTACCCCCACGGACACACACACACACACACTTACACGGACTGTAACACACACACACACTCAGAGAGAGACGCAAATTAACACACACACACACACTCGCGCAGAGAGACGCAAATTAACACACACACACGCTCTCGGCAACGGACGACGCACTAGGTCCTGTCAATCAGAGGATCTCCGTCCGGACCGTACACACAGCGTGGGCGTTCAGATCAGTGTGTGTGTGTGTGTGTGTGTGTGTACTGTATGATTACACTGACACCTTGATAGCCTGTGATCATTCTGAGTTACCATGCAGCATCACCGCGGCCTGTACACGACAGCCGTATTGTAGTCCGGAGAGTTGCTAGGATTCAGGCCAATTACGGCGGAGCGACCTTGTTAGAATACCTCGTAACTCCCTGGGATGAAGCGGCCGACCACATAACCGCGTACTTGAAATAGAGGCGTTGGAGTGACTGCATTTTCTTGAGTGCTCAGAGGGCAACCACTTGCACCCTCTCCTCCTCTGTAGAACAATAGCTTGACCTCAACCTCAGTGGATTTTATTTAACCCGACGAGTTTCACTGAGACGGCGCTTCCCGTCTCTTCAGAGACCCGTTCAGCTGTAGCTCAGAGCTCAACGTATTGACTGTTTACTGCGATTTGTGAGGAGAGAAGCACTAAAAACCCGGGTTGACTCATTAAAACAGAGAGGGGCTTTGTGGGAATGAGCATCGCTGGCCTAGATTTCTCTGTCCTCAGGGGCACGGCAATGTAGGTAGCTCCGTTTTTGACAAAAAGTTGCTCTGACATTCAGTCAACATCAGTAGAGAAAGTTGACTGGCTTTGGAAGATAGTTTGCCGGCGTGTATCTGACTGAAATATAATATTATTGATGTTTTTTTTGTGCCTCGGAGCTGCGCGGCTTGCGGTTTGACCTGCAGCAGACAAGCGGTCTATTACATTGATTTGTTGACGGTTGTTAATTGTGTGGCCGGTTGTTCGCCCCGGTGCTCAGAGCTAGCTTAGCTGTTCAGCGGTGGGCTGATTAGCTTCGGCTAATTTCTTGGGCTGCCAAGAGGTGAATGCCCTTTCCTGGTAGACAACACAGCGCTGCCGGTCTGTTTTGGTCACTTTCTGCTATTGGTTCTGTGGTTTATCGATTTTAAAAGAGTACTTGGCTTTGTGCTCTGGGGTGGCTCGAAGCACTGTGGTAGAAAATAGCGAGCCTATCTGTGTTTGCTCAGTTGTTGTTGTCTTGTCAAGGCGGGGCCGAGCAGCAGCAAAAAGCCTCTGCACTGTGTGAGTTCTTCTTTCTAAGCAACACAAGGTGCCGAAGTCAACAGTGGAAGTTTTTGTCGGTCAAAGCTCATCTCAGTGTGTCGTTGTGGTACGGTCCTCTGTCTGCGGTCTGAGCTGAGGTTATGTGTTGCCATTAAAGCAATTTCTTTGCATGTGTTGTGATGTAGTGTAGACCCCTTTATCTAAGCATTGTCCTCCAACAGCAAATTCTGTCTGATTTTGAAGTAAAGCCAGGCAGTGTGTGTGTGTGTGTGTGTGTGTGTGTGTATAAATATAAATATAATATATATGTGTGTGTGTGCCTGCAGCATTGGAGTTGAGAACAAATCTGTGTGTTTGTGTGCGTGTGGACTAGCGGGGCTGTAGCAGTGCAGGCGAGGTCACAGAGGAGCCATTGATCAGACGTGCGCATCCACACACACGCGTGCACACACACACACACACACACACGCACACAGCATCTCAATACACAATGAGGCCTGTCCAGAGCGCTGCCCTCTACCGCCTCCTCCCTGCCCCCCTCTCTCTGGCCCTGCGCAGCCTGGTCCTGGTCCTGCTCTGCATCACTCGTGAGTCATGCACACTCACACACTCACACACATGCACACACACAAATGCTCACAGAAGCTCATACACACAGGATATGGCAACTCACCACCTAATTAACACCTTATTAACACCTTATTGTCCTAATTCAGCCTCCACATATGTATAGCTTGCCACGTTGTAGTGCGGTAGTTAATGAAAAGACTGCAAGGGCATGAATGTTGTGCTAAACGGTGTAAATTGATAGAGAACGAGCATGCAGTGCCCGGTGGATGAATGAAGGAGGAGTAGACGGCGATGAGATGATGAAATGATGAAATGCTGAAATGATGAAATGAGAGCTGCAAAATGAATTGTACAAAAATGCCGGTGATTAAGTTAGAATTGGTAATTAAGATTGAGAGTAGAGCGACGGTGAAGACGGGAACGTATGCCCAGGGGGGGGTGAAAGGACCGGGGAATGAGAGACCAGGCGGAGGAAGAGAGGGGAGGGAGGGAGGGACCAAAATACTTAAAGGGGAAACGGCTACAAATGAAAACGCAGGAAGAAAGCGGCTAATATGAGCGGCTTTTTTTTTTTTTTTTTTTCTCTCTTGAAGCACTCCGAGAAGAAAGTTGGACCCGAGAGAGAGAGAGAGAGATACAGTGAGTGAAAAGGAGAGGTCGTAGAAAAGAAAGAGAATGGAAAAAAAGTACAGTGCGAGAGACCAATATAGAAAGAGACAGATTGACAGAGGGCAACAATGGCCAGGCCAGAAAGAAAGCTGGATGGACGATAGGGAGAAAATGGGGGGTAGGGGGGAGGAGGGAGTTAGCAGCACAGGCAGAAAGGGGAAACAGCAAGACAGAGATGGAGCAGTCAGTGTGCAAGACAGAAAGGGGGGGGGGTTGTACACCGACTAAGATAAAACAAGACACAAGGCCTCAAAAAGAGCTGTGCGCGGTCGAGACTGGAAACCAGGAGTTAGAGGATGGATAGAACATGAGACAAAGGAAGCGAGGAGAGGAAAGAGCGCGGAGCAAAGACTTGCGTGAGGCTTTGATCTGCGGTATCGTCGGGATCAGTGGCAGAGTTGCTTGCTGCTATTTATACCTCCTGTCATTATTGTGATGCATTTAATACCGGGAGATGTTCTTTCCCTGCCTCTCATCGGTAAACAAGCAGGAGCGCCGCGGCGTGTTACTGCCTTCTCTCCTCTGTGCCAACGAAAATCTCAATTCAACATGGGGTTGTTTTTTTTTTGCATTTGAGATCAACAGAAGGACATTGTGTTGAGTGGGATGTTGGGGGTTTGGGGAGAGGGAGGGAGAGGGAGAGAGGGAGAGAGAGGGAGAGAGAGAGGGAGAGAGAGAGAGAGAGACGGGAGGATGAGGTTTTGCCTTGGCACAGAACGTGGTTATGTAATTCATGCCAGTGAGGCAGTTTTGTGAGGGTGCACACACACACACACACATGCATATAGTCTCACACACATTCAATGCCATCACACACATGCGTGCACACACACACACACACAGCAGCAGCAGCAGCATGCACAGGAGGGAAAGCAGCCATGTGGTGGATTTTTAAGACGTGTGTGTTTGGCCGTGGTGAATCTCCAGTGTGGTTGCCGTCGTGTAATAGCCCTGTAAATTTCCTTTAAGCCGTCGGGGTGTGTGGCGGCCATTGTCGCCGAGTTGTCGGGGCCGTGACAGACCCGCCGCCATAAAACGCCGTACAGTAGATAGCGCTAACCAGCTTTAGCTGTCAGAAAAAAAGGGAGGAGGGGAGGAGAGAGAGAGAGGAGGGAGAAGAGGATTGTGGGTTTGTGAAGGGTAAGGGGAGGTGAATAGGAGAGCAGAAAGAGTAATGGGATGGGTAGAGGAGAGGGGGGGGAGAGGAGAGGAGAGCACTAAGGGAGATGCAATGCAGAGAGGGAGAGAGGAAAGGGGGAGGAGAGGGGATGGGGTGGTTGAAATATGTGGTGAGACAGTTTTCAACGCCGAGGGCCGGAGGAGCGTGACCGGGGAGCCGAGCCGAGGCGTGAAATATATAAATAAATGACAGTAAACGGTCCTAATGAGAGGTCAGACACAAGAGAGATGCTTTGATGCTGATGCGGCTGATTAGCACCACAGTGCTCACAGTAGGAGGCCAATGAGACAGAGAGAGAGAGAGGGAGGGTACGAATGTCCCGCCAAAGAGAGAGAGGAAGAAGAGAGAGGGGGGGAGGCTAGAGAGGGGAGAAGGGTGAGCTATCAGACAGGCAATTAAAAGTTGCGATAGGAGAGGAGAAGATGAAAGAGGGAGAAAAATGAACGATTCAGTCCCTCGCTCCACTCATTTCATCTATTTTGTCCCCTTGTCCTGTTCTTTCTGTCTTCTCTCTCTCTCTCTCTCTCTCTCTCTCTCCCTCGCTCTCTCTCTCTCCCTCGCTCTCTCTCTCTCTCTCGCTCCATCTCTCTGGGCACACCAGAAAAACAGCGTGATTATGCTGCAGACTTGAGCTGCAGAACAAATCACATTTAGTGAAGGAGAGTGTGGCGATAGAACCGGCGGAGAGGCAGGGAAAGATTCCTTCTGAGTCACAAAAAAAAAGAGAGAAAACGAGAAAAGAGCGATTGCAAAGGGAAATGAAAGCCTATCGCAAGCTTGGAAGGAAAATTGGCGCAAAGGGGGGGGAAATAGATGAAGAAAGAGAGAGAATGAAAGGAGAGGAGTGAAAAGACCCCAGCAAATAGGAGAGAGAGAGAAAAAGAGCGGCAAAAATTCTCCTGAGGTTCAGGAGAAAGAGAGAGAGAGAGAGAGAGAGAGGGTTCTTTAAACTAACAGTGGTGACGAGGAAGATGCACGATGAACGATGCAATAAGAGATAAGGGAGACAAGGAGGAGGAAGGAGATAGGAAGAAGGGGGTGGAGGGATGAAGGGAGGTAGAATCAAGGTGGAATCAAGGATTAGATCAGGCAGAAGGTGGTGGAGGAGAGGGATGGAGGGAGCGGGGGTTTAAATAAAAAGAGAGAGAGAGAGAGAGAGAGATGCTGCGGATGAGATTAGAGAGGCGGCGGTGGGAGAGAATTATGAGTTCCGGACTAAGTGGGAACGAGGGAGGGGGGAGAGAACGAGAAGAAAGGCTGAGAGAAGGAGAGGGAAGAAAAGGGGGAGAGCAACAGAATGAAGGTAATGAGAGAGACGCAAAGTGAGATTTGTAAAGGATTATGTATTATTTATAGAGGGAGCACTGGATTTGATTGGCACAGTGCTGCCTCCCTGAGAGAGATGGAGTGATAATTTTAGACCGGGGAGAGAGAGAGAGAGGTAGGGGAGGTGAGAGGTGGGGGGGTGAGGGGTGGAGGGGGGTCTGGGGAGCGAGGTACGGCAGAAGAAGAACCTCAAAGTCAGCTGTTTCATCGAAGCAGCACACCGCAAAACTCTGTGATTAACCTGGAGCAAGTATTCTCACGAGCGTGCACGCACACACACACACACTCACGTGCACACGCACACACAACATCACACGCCGCATTTGCATATGTACTTTGGAAAATGGGCTCGCCTCGCAGACTCGGGGGGGGAGAGCGAGAAAAATGTACTTCCAGATGGGAAGTGATGGAGAAGTTGCCAAGGAACGACCCCAGAAGAGGAGACGGGAGAGCCGCTGTTATTGTTTTAATTAAAGCAGTGATAACATAAGGGGCTGCGCATTGTACTCTCTCCCATCGATCCCTCCCCCGTCCGTGGCCCGCATGCAAACACAACACGGGCGCTTGGCCGGCGTCCAACCGGAAGGTAATGAGATATAATGAATAGGCAAGGCGGTGACTCCGGTGCTTCAAGGATACACCGGGGGGGGGGGGCGGGCCCGGGGGCAGGCGGGGTCACGGCGTCTCTCATGTAAGCGTGTCGGTTTTTTTTGTCCCACGCCTCTCGTCTCGTCTCTTGTCTTGTTGAGACGTGTGTTTTAGGGGAGAGAGAGAGAGAGAGAGAGAGAGACAAAGACAGAGAGAGAGAGAGAGAGAGAGAGAGACAGAGAGAGACAGAGAGAGAGAGAGAGGATCAGCGAGGCGGTAACTCAGCCTGCTAACCCCGCACCGGAGAGGCAGTTTCTAGAATTTACCGTGACCAGGGGTGAGCCAGCAGTCCACCTGGCTGCCTCCCAAATCCCCCTCCTTTTAACTTTCCACACCTCCGTTCATCCCTCCCTATTTTCCCTCTCGCCGTATAACTCAGCCCCGTAGCGGGGGCCATTAGAACAGCCTTGTCTTATGAATTTGCACGCACATTATTTATTTATTTGTTTATGTATTTTGAAGTGATGGCCCTTCTCTATTGCCGTAGTAAATAAAGGCTCCTTTTTTCAGAGCCGTGACAAGGGGGCCGAGGCATTTCCAACGAGAAGCACCAATTCACTGCTATGAAATACTGCCCCCGCTTGGTTGGAAAGGGAAGTGATTGTGTTTTTCCCCCCTTGTTTTATTTATCTGTTGGTCATAGCCGTCAGTGCAGCACCGTGGTATTGATCGCTCTCAGCATTCTCTCTTAATATAATTCGATGCTTGTGGAGTATTTTATTATGGGGATGGATTTTAATGGGGGCCGGATTAATACCTCTGTCACAGAGGTTGATCCCCCCCCCCCCCCCCTCTCTCTATACTGTACTATATGGGTGTTCAGAGGCACAGGCCCACGGCCTTCATGTGAATGGCAGCTATAAAGCCTACAGTCAAGCTAAGTGCTGTACCCAGCTGTGTTATGAAGAGCCGGGTGGGGGAATGTGCGTCATCTCTCGTTTCCTCCAGCCCATGCCAGCTGCATTATTATACCCAAACCATCACTTCCTAACTCCCTGCTATCATTTCCTGGTTAGAGCCCCCACTCCCCTACCGTCCCTCCCTCCCTCCCTCCCTCCTTTTTGCCCAGATTGATCATCCACCATCAGCTAGCAGGTGCCTGCGGGTGGCGTCTCTCGGCATGCAACTGCGGATGCCAGTCTTCTCGCTTGCAGCGGCGGCTAGCGCCCCCTTTTTTTTTGTCAATGTGGCTTTTCTTTGCACTACTGCTACGCCACTGCAGCTAATTTCCTTTGAAGAGGCGACAGCTGTCGGGAGAAGTGGGTGTATAAATGGACGTCTAATTAGTCATGTTTCAAAAAGCAAACATTTGACCGCTTTCTTTGTCTGGAGTGCCTCTGCCTCTTCAGGGCCTCTCTCTCTATCGGTTCTGATGGGTCACTAATCACTGGCAGACGCTGCACTGGCTTTGTCACGATGCACGGCAGCATTATTACAATTAACGCTGTTTAAAACAATGGCCGCCGAGTCCGGTTGCCACGGTGATGAGTAATAACAGCCATTAGAAAAATAATTGGGATGGCGGTGGCAGGCCCTGATGGCCCCCGATATGAATCACAATATTGATGCAGGGAATGGGAGCAATAATGACTACAATTAGTGGTAATTGTCAAGATTTTATTCTTTCTTCCATAGAGTCCCCTTTGTCTTTATCCCCTCTTTGGTTCTCTCTGCTCCTCTGTAGTTCAACATCCCCCCATCGCTGATGTGATGAACATGCAGGGTTTGGAGTATTGCATTAAAAGAGATTAAAATCTAGAGGAAAATTGAATTTGGGTGATGTTGGAAGGATTGGATGATGTCAAAGTAGCTTAATTGTCATTTGTCAACCCTGTCTGTGCACATCCACGCATAGACACACACACACACACACACACACACACACACACACACACACTCAGGTATGTGGGCACATGCACATACACCCACACTGGCATACACATGCTCATACACAAAATCTCTCTCTCTTCCTCGCACACACACACACACACACACACACACACCTAATTTTACAGTATAGGCACACGCGCACGCACACACACACACACTCAGTACATGCTCGGTTGCAGATATAGACATTTATTTGGGCCCAAAGCAGTCAAGTCAGCAACTCTTGCTATGGCAGCTACCATCTGTTTGTCTCACAGTATTTCCTGCCTTCTGAAGGTGTTTTACAGAGCTCAGAGACACCGCTAGACCCAGCCGTGAAATATATATATATATATATATATATATATAGTCTCGCTGTCTTTATCGACAGTCTTTATTGCCTGCTTCATCACCATGTTTCAATATTGATGTGGCTCTCTTTCTAAGCCCTCCCTGTGGCCACCACTCTGCCTCTGCAAGGGAGGGAGGGAATGCAAATGAAGATGCAAATTGGTAAATAGCAGTTTGGCGAAGCCAGTTCTCGCCTCCAGGCAATCACATCCCACTCCTGGCTGCAGCCATATGAGTAATTGCTGCACAAATCATTTAAATTCAAGCGGCAGAGCTCGGTGTCCATCGGGGCACAGCGGGACGAGTGACTCAGCTGAGCTGTGTCAACAAACTGACCCGGGAACATGAGAGGCGCTCCAATCAGAGCATAATCAGCCTCCTCGTTACCGACTATCGGGCTGTGAGCAGCATCAGAGAGGCCCCCTGCTGCCGCCCACCCCTCCTGTCTAAAAATATTGTGTGTAGGGACCAGACAAGTTTGTTTGGAAGATTACGTATGAAATATTCTGTCTGCGTGCATGTGTGTGTACAAGAGTTCACGTGCTTGTGTGAGCGTGTGTGTGTGTGTGTGTGCGTGTGCATGTGTGTACGTGCGTGGGCGTGTATTTGTATAGTCATGCACAACAGACAGCCAGAGAGAGATTACCTCTACAGCACAAATACCTGTAATCAGCACCTGGATGAGAAGTGGCGTTAAGAATGTGTGAGGTGTGTTCACTGCCCCCCCGGTACTGCAGCTCTTCAGTATGGCCGGTGTGTTCACAGTCTGCAGCCACATATGATAACAGCCATTTAACCCATTCCTATACACACTGTGAGGGCGGGGCCTCCAGCGTGCCTGTGTAGCATCATGAGGCGCGATGCAGTCAAACGTATGTGTTGGTACATCTTGTCAGAGTCCTTCAGCCTCTTCTCTTTCTCTCCCTCTCTCTCAATCTTCTCATCACTGTCCCTCTGTGTGTGCCCCTTCCTCCCCCCTCCTCTCCCTTTCTCCCTCCTTGCCTCTGTATGATGAATAGGGAGAAAATGAACAATGTTTGAAGTGCCTTGTTTGGAAGGTTACGCTTCTATCTTAAGTGAAGTGGAAATTGAATATCTCCCCATCTGCGCCGTCTCTCATTAACTTCTCTTTGTCCCTCTCTTCACGTCCTCTTCTTTCTCTCCCTCTCTCTCTCTCTTTCCATCACCCTCCTTTCTCTCCCTCAGCGCGCTGTCAGGCTGTTCAGGCGGAGAATGTGACGGTGCTGGAGGGAGGTACGGCCCAGATCTCCTGCCGCCTGCAGAACTACGACGGCTCCATCGTGGTCATCCAGAACCCCCGCCGGCAGACCCTCTTCTTCAACGGCACGCGAGGTGTGTATCTGCGTGTGTGTGTGGTCAAAGCCAGACTTTTAAACCCGTTAACAATGACTCACCGACATTCACACGTTTACATTTTGACTTCGGCACAAACGTCCTCGCTTTCCCCTTTTGAAGCGATTCCACATTAAGAGTCAGAGAGCTGCAGAGTTAATTTGGGGGATGGTTTTCCTCCCTGCCCGAGCAGCCGTGACCGCTTAAACTGTTTTAAAAGCACGGTTCGACGCTCCCTGCATAATCCGCCGCTAACCCCGGTGATGAGATCACTGCTCATTACAGCTCCTCATTAGAGCATGGCCTCGGCAATCACATGTTTTGTTAAAGGCGGCTATATGGCGAATCACTGTAACCGGTGTGATAATGGAGGCAAATTGCGTCAAAGGCCTCGGGGAGGGCAAACACGACAAGTTTTCTCCTTAAATTAATTAGGGACAAAAAGTTGCCGCCCCAGCCAAAATTTCCCGACTGGGGCGCCGCCAGGAAAACCTCTGAGCAACAACAGAAAAACACCGGTGCAAGATATTTACCCCCCCGCTCTCGGGAACGTGTGGAGGACGGCTTCATTTGAGCTTCATTTAATTATTATTTTTCAGTTTTGCGGTGTAGTAATATAGTTTCTCATGCATTAAATGATTTATGTGATAAAATAATCCTCAGGCTCGCCAAGGCCGTAGTGTGTTACTGGGGTTCATCAATGTTTTAACTGGGAGGATGAATACACTGGAGTGATTCAGACTTAAGAAACATTGTACCTGAAATAAAAGGTTCAAATATATCAAGGACAAATACAGAGCGGCAATCTTTCATTGACAAATGATTATATTGAATACTTCCCTGACATTGGTACAGTACTAATGAAAAGTGTTCTGATAAATGAAGTAAAAAACAATTCTGTCAACAAATAATTATTTTAATAAATGAATCTATCTTTGTGTTGATATTTGGTGCTATTGCTGTTTTAATAGTTTTAATAATCCATTTGAATTATTGATTGATTAATTGGATTTCATTGAGCTGATCGGTGATCAGAGAGGCTGGTGTAGGGAGAGGTTAGCCATCTACCAGCTCTCCTAAATCAATACTGGTCATCAGCAAGGACCCAGCTCCCAACCCTTCAGTGTAGTGATTAGGTAGATCGCCCTTCAGCCGGAGTACCTTGGTTCATACGTGTTCATTTAAAAAATGCAATTACCCCTTAGTGATTATGACTTCTCACGTCTGTAATTCCAACATTGCAAAGTGCTGAGTCGGCGCTCGCTGATTCCTGTGCTCCTCGTGAGAGCACTCTGCGTCGAAATGATTTGTAAATGTGTGGAAAAGAAGATTTGAACCTTAGTCTTGGAAACTATTCATCATGATGATCCTGTGCACAAGAGACCTGCTTCCAACATCCGCTGGTACATTCACATACTGTTGCTTTGCACGCTACTCTCCTCTGCTCATTGCTCACCCTGATCATGTAGTGGCCATGATTAGCGAGGTGAAGTCGCTGCTTCAGGAAACCTCACTTTCAACTCTATCGGATCAGCACTACGTCCCATTAAGTATTTAAACATCCCCTCTCCCGCGGGATGTGGACTCGCACCTCTTCGGAAAGCACGGCGAGGCCTAATCAGAAAGAGGGAGCGGGGGGAAGGGAGGAGGGGAGCGAAGGGTACGACGAAAGAGACAGAATGAGAGAGAATTAAAATAAAAAAAGAGTAGGAGAGAATGAAACAAGGGGCAGAGGGTTAAGAAAGACACAGTGATGAGAGAATAGAGAGAGAGGGGTTGTCAGGAGATGGAGAGGGAGTGAGAGAGCTCTGGGAAATGGTCCAGAGGTTAGGCAGGATGTAAAGTCTATACGGGTACCGGTGAATAATTTGGCACAAAAAAGCCTCGTTGGGGACATTTTCTGGGAGCGTATATTACATCTCTCTCTCTCTCTCTCTCTCTCTCTCTCTCTCTCTCTCTCTCTCTCTCTCTATCTCTCCATGGTCGCTCTATCACTCGCTGTAGGGCTCTTCCATTTCTTCCTATTGCCCATCTGCCGCCCAGGCATCAGGCTAACAAACCCAGGCTCTTTTTGGTGCCTAGCAACCCCTCGGTGCCGAGCTATTCCACAGTAACTCTCTGCTGTAAGCCGGAGTGAATTGGGTTGCCAGGTTTGCAGGAGAGCCACCAGTAACAGGTGTGTTTTATGAGATTGCGGGCACGGATAGCTGTAATTTCAGTTGGGGGTTGGTGTGGCCGGCCAAATGGACTCCTTTCCCCCCCCAGTGGTCCACATCTCTCTTTATCCCTCTACCTGCAAGGAAATGAGACGGGGCAATAAAGGTGAACTTGGACTTGAACAAAAGTCTGACATTTAGTTGCCATTTAGTGCAGAGAGAGAGAAAAAAAAAAGATTTACCTATCTGTGGAGAATTGCTCTCTCCCAATGCTCCCTCTGCCATCCGGTGGAGGGGAGGTTTGGGGGCGGGATTAGTGTGGTACTCTTCCAGGAGGACTGGACCAGCTCCATCGCTGCAGGCCTTCTCTCTTGTGGATTTCAGTCTCTCTCTATATTATTTTTCCTAGCCGCCACATTATGTAGAAATATTAGTGTGTTTCTCTCATTTTCTCTCCCCCTTTCTCCCTGCTCTTCTCTCTCTCACTCTCTCACTCACTCACTCACTCACTCTCTCACACACACACACACACACACACACACACACACACACACACACACACACACACACACACACACACACTGCGTCTACTATAGTGTCTGTGAGATGGCCGGGTGTTACATCAGGGAAGTGCATGCCGTTCGCTCCCCGAGCCCAAGCTAACACAAAGGAGGAGAGAGAGAGAGAGAGAGAGCTCACAGTCCAGTCGATAAAAAGGACTCAAGGATCTTTATGAGAATCCATGAACATCAAGCCATTGTCACCCACGGACCGCTATTGGTGTTATTTGTTATTATCATCATTTTCTTTCAATTTCAGACTTTCTCCCGTAACAAAAGGAAAATTGTTGCCGCTCACCTCTGCCTTCTCTCTCTCTCTCTCTCTCTCTCTCTCTCTCTCTCTCTCTCTCTCTCTCTCTCTCTCTCTCTCTCTCTCTCCCCCCGTCTGTCAATCTCCTCTCTTCAGTCTGGAGTTAGCTTGTCGGTCCAGAGTCCAGGATCGTCGGTGCCAACGTGGTTTTACTATGTCCTTTGCAACCCCCTCCCTTTACTCTCCATAGCAGCTTTACTCCAACGACTACACAGTTACAGTGTTTATCTTGTTTCTCTCTTGCTCAGAGAACAACACCGCCCCAAATGAAGAGCTTACCTAAGATACATGTTTTATTTCCATATCACTTACGGAGTGCTTTACAGTAATACCACAATAATGAACAGCAGTAAAAAATGCCAGGCAGGAATTAGAAACGGGCTTACGGGGGAATAAAACCAGCGATTTACAAAGAGAAAGAAGAAATAAAATAGATTGTGGTGGATAGTCCAACCAGCGCTTGGCAAAATGAAGAACTCTCTCTCTCTCAGAGCGGGGTGTGAGCGAACCAAGGCATCTGCTATGTGGTATCAACGCAGAGCCCAGAGCTGCTCCGTCAAGACCGACTTCATAAACTCCGTCTGAACTTTTTATAGTGAAACTGAGCGTTAGATTATAGCAGCGCTATCAATTCCAGAGCAGAAAATCGTCCGGGGGGGTCGTCACTATTTCTCCCAAGTTTTTGGAGTGACATCACCAATTAGAGGGAGGTGCAAACTCCACTCTGGTTTCTGACTAGAGATAGAGGTGACTGCTAATACAGAGCCGACTCCCCCGAGGCAATAACAGGGATAACTCATTCCAAAGCTGATTTATTTTTTGACTCTGCCCCTTAAATGGCTCCTGCTTCTCTTCTGTACACTTAAATACTGGACAGTTACATCCTGAATCACCTGAATGTGTGTGGCTGAGATCATATGGGTGATAATAAACTTTATTTGCTTAGCCTTTCCAAAGCGTCACAGAGCTTCAAATACAAAAACAAAAGACAAAGAGTAAAAAAAAAAATAGCAGACGTTAATTAAAAAGGCAAATACAATAAGAGAAGATATCAAAGCAAATCAAATAAAAAGCTGCCAGTGGAAATGTGTTTTAACAAGTGATTTAAAAGATGACACTCATTCTGTGAGACGAGGCTCCTCAGGCAGGGCGGTGTGTGTGTGTGTGTGTGTGTGCGTGTGCGTGTGTGTGTGTGTGTGTGTGTGTGTGTGTGTGTGTGTGTGTGTGTGTGTGTGTGTGTGTGTGTGTGTGTGTGTGTGTGTCTACCAACGACTGATGATCTCTCCTCCTTCCCTCCCCTCGTTTCTCTCTTCATCCTCCTCACCCCCACTCATTCTTCCCCCCCTCTCATGCCTTTCCTATCTCCCGTCTCTCTCTTTTCTCTCCCACCTCCACCTCTCCTCACCCACTCCCCCCGCCCCCTCGCAGCCCTGAAGGATGACCGTTTCCAGATGGTGTTCTCGCCGCGCCTGGTGCGCATCACGTTGACCAATGTCAGCGTGGGGGACGAGGGCGGCTACTTCTGCCAGCTGTACACGGACGCCACGCACCACCAGGTGGCGACGCTCACGGTCTTGGTGCCCCCCGAGACGCCCACGGTGGAGGTGAAGCAGGAGGCCGTGGAGGGCGGCGAGGTGGAGCTCACCTGCGTGTCGCCGCGCAGCAAGCCGGCCGCCACCCTGCGCTGGGTCCGAGCTGGCCGGGAGATACCAGGTATGGATTGGTGAGGGGAGGGGGGGTTGATGGATAGATAAAGGGATGGATAAGGGGAGGATGGATGGATAGGGGAGGGATGGAGAGAGAAAAGGATGGATGGGTGGGTAGTAATGAGAGGTAGTTGATAGATGATAGATAAATGGATGGATGGACGTATGGGGCAGGTAGAGATGGATAAAATCACAGATCGATAGATGGAGGGATGGATGGAGGGATGGAGGGATGGATGGGTAGGTGAGTGGAGGGAGGGATGGAGGGATGGAGGGATGGATGGGTAGGTGAGTGGCTGAGAGAGACGACTGGCTGGGCTGCTGATTTTGATCAAGTGTTCCTTGCAGTATTTATTGAAGAGGATCTAGTTTCAAACGAACAAACAAAGTTTTTGAGACGTGAACAGTAATAACCTCTCTGCCTCCGTCCCTCGGAGGAGAGGAAGGTGGACCGTGAGCAGGAGGAAGGTTTCACCGCTCCTCTGTCAGTTTAGTCTGCCCACCGAAAATCAACTCTCAAAACAATACATTCATGTCTATTTATCACGTTATCTCTCTTCTTTCTCTCTCTCTCTCCACACACACACACACTACGATACTATACACACACACACCGCATTCTCCGTCTTTCTCATTTTCTCTCTTTCACACACACATTTTAATTCACTTGAGTCAAACTCTCTCTCCGTCTCTCTCCGCCTGATAAATCCATGAGCCATCCATCAGTCTGTTACCTTGATCTGTCTCTCTGTCTGTCTCTCTGTCTGTCTGTCTCGGCTCCTCTCAGTTAAAGGGGCACTTCACTCAATAATACATCTGAGACCTCTCGTCTCCTTACCTTGAGAGCGTTTGACTCCCCCAGAAATGATTTTTTGAAAAATCGGCATTGGGGTGTAATGCTACGTTTTGAGATGAATTCCTCTATAAAAAGTCTACTGAGCGAGAACAGAAACTCTTGAAACTCTGTTACGCCAAGTGGTTCAGGCTCGGGGCTGTTTTTTCTTTTAAACACCATCAGTTTATCTAGGTTTGGTGACTAACTGCAGACCAGCAGGATTTACTGTTCTGAGGTGACACTCAGCACTAATAACCAATAAATCCACTATCAACGGTTTCTGGGACGTATTTTACCCTTCATGTCTTTTTCTTTTCTGTTTTTATGACACTCAATGTCTCTCTCATCCAATCTCCTTCCTGCTTTCTGTCAGAACACGCCCGTCATCGTCACCCTCTCTCCCTCTCTGTCTTTCCCCCTCCACTCCTTTCCTCTCCTTTCGCTTGATCTCGTTCTTTTTTTTCTCCATTGGTAACAGACGTGACTCCCCGTGGTTGAAACAGACAGACAGACACTTCTTGTACTGTCTCATCTCGTCTCATCTCCTCCTTTCATTTCATTTCATTTCATTTCATTTCCTCTCCTCTCCTCTGCTTTCCTTTCCTTTCCTTTCCTCTCCTCTCCTCTCCTCTCCTTTCCTTTCCTTTCCTTTCATTTCATTTCATTTAATTTCCTCTCCTCTCCTCTCCTCTCCTCTCCTCTCCTCCCCTCTCCTCTGCCTTTCCTTTCCTTTCTTTCCGTTCCTCTCCTCTCCTCTCCTCTCCACTCCTCTTGTCTTCTTTCCTCTCTCCTCTCCTCTCCTCTCCTCTTGTCTTCTTTCCTCTCTCCTCTCTTCTCCTCTCCTCCTCTCCTCTCCTCCTGACTTAAATGCACTGTGACATCAAAGGTTAGAGGCAGATCCCAGCAGATAGGGAAAGCACTCTTTAATTAAGACACTATCTCCCCCCGTTCCTCCTCGTCTCCCCCTCCTCCCCTCCTCACCTCCTATGCCCTCTCATGCCTCCATTGGGCTTGCTTTCATTTGCTTGCCGGCCATAATTGAAAACCTAGCCTGATATAGGTGATATTGTTATATTCTGCCTCCCTTTACGTGACCATGCCAACCCCCGCCGTCCCTTCCTCTCCTCTCTCCTTCCTCCCTCTCTCCTCCCTCCATCTCTCCTCCTCGTCTCCTCTTGCATCTGGCTTGACACTCTTATCTGCCTCTTTCATGTCTGGACTCGTCTCACTGCAGCTCTCCTCGCTCCTCCATCAATCATGTCCATTTTACTGCCCCATCTCTCTCTCTCTCTCTCTCTCTCTCTCTCTCTCTCTCTCTCTCTCTCTCTCTCTCTCGCTCTCCTTCGCCTTTCTTCTGTCACCCTGTTCCTTTGACGCCCCCCCCCCTCCTCACCCCTCGCCGCCCACCCCGTCTGGCTCAGTAAAAATCTCAGTTCAGTTATGCATATTCTCTCTTTTATCCTTCCCTCCCCTTCTCTTGCCTTTTCTCTCTCTCTCCCTCCCTCTCTCTCTCTCTCTCTCTCTCTCTCACACACACACACACACACACACACACACACACACACACACACACACATCCACTTGATCTGTCATCCGCAAACAAACAATTCTGCTGCTCATAATTGCCATGAAATATAGATGTAAATTGCTCACTCCTCTCTCTCATTCTCTCTCTCTCTCTCCCCCCTCCATCCTCCCCCCTCCATCCTCCCCCTCCATCCTCCCCCTCCAGGTATGCAGTGCTGCACCGAAAGGCTAATTCATCACCCACTAACTTTCTCTCTTTCTCTCTTCTCACTCCTTCCATTTGTCTGTGTTCTCCTCTAAACTTCCCCTCCATTCCTCTTCCCCTTCCCTCCCTCCCTCCCTCCCTCCCCCCTCTCCCATATCACACTAGTTGTGATTTCTCAGCAGGGTAATAGGAAGAATGGGCATGTATTAATTGCTGTCGTCTTTTTTTTTGGCCACCCTTCCTGTCTTCCTCTCTCCCTCCTTCCCTGTCTCCCTCCATACATCCCCATCCCTCCTCCCTCCCACCCCGTTCAATCCCTCTTTCCCTCCCTAAATCTTTCTCTCCTTTCCTCTCCTCTTTCCTCTCCTCCTCTCCCTCACTACCCCATTCCTTCTTTCTCACCCCCTCCATATCCCGCCTTTGCACCACCCACCTTCCCTCTCTCATTCCTTCTTTCCTCATCCCTCTTGACCACCATCCTTATCCCTTATCCGTCTTGCTCGCACCCCTCCCTGTCTTTCCCTCCCCACCTCCCTTCTTCACTCCCTCCTCTTTACCCCCATCCCTCCCTTGCGAATTCTCCCTCCTTCCGTGTCTAATTTCCTCTCTCTCTCCCTCTCTCTCTCCAGGTGTGGTGTCCCAGCAGGACGATGGGAAGACGTTCAGCGTGTCCAGCACCATCCGAATCCCGGTAGAAAGAAAAGACAACGGGGCAGCGCTGATCTGCGAGGCGTCCCATCCTGCCCTGGGGGGCCAGAAGAGGCCTCGCCACTACCGCCTGGACGTCAACTGTGAGTCTCAAAACCTCTAAAAAATACATTTGAAGGGTTTCATCCCAAACACTTTATATCCAACGTGGAGGGAAAAAAATGTACTAGATATTCATTGCTCAATATTTCAAAAAGTCAGATTATTCCATCTCGCTATTACTCAAGTTGCTGCTTCAGTACTGTTCAGTAGTGGGGTTTGCTTTACAGCCAGCAATAATTTTGTCAGGGTACCAGTCCCATATTTCAAGGGTGAATATCTCATTTCAGAATGAAACTCATTTAAACACAGCCTGGATCTGAGCAGAGTGATATCCAGAGCCGCTCTGCCTGAGACCCGGGCTCATTAAAAACTAATACGTACAAATCTTGTCATCTTGGGGAGCCGCGGAAACAGACCTGGGGCCAGTTCAGGGTCCTGGCCCCCGCAGTTTAGGACACTAACCAACATCATCCCAGTGTCACATTATAAGTGTGTTAAGGTACCTCAGTTACTTTTCTGGGATTGATTGATCTTTACTGCCGCAGTTGGACCAATTTCTTTGCTGTGAAATCTTCTGCACATCCGTCCCGTCGCTGCAGGCTGGAAGCTGAAAACCACTGCAGAAGATTTGGATTGATAATTGGCTCAGCTCTATTTCAGATAGACCCATACGCTCAAACTCTTCATATGAGTCTGTTAGATAGTTTAGTTGGACTGATATTAAATATGTTTTTATCAATAGTTGAAGAGTTCATTTTCAAAATGCCATCTTAATCTGAAGTTCATCATTTAATATTTCTAAAACGTCTCATTTTATCGACAGACAAATTAAAGTAAACTTGTTATCCTTTAAAAAGCCACGACTTCATTTATTTTCTTTTTTCAGTTTTATTTGAAAACGTCTCATTTTGGAACAAAGCTCATTCAATAGGATTTATATTCAATAAAGATACTCAGATTTGTTCATAGTCCAATAATATCAGAATGACAATTTAACACCGGTTAAATTGTCATTCTGATATTATTGGACTATGAACAAATCTGAGTATCTTTATTGAATATGAATCAGAAAGATCAATAGTTGCTGATAGTTCCATCTGCTCAGTAGTATATGTTGATATCTCTATATGATTCTTCTTCTCCAAGTGTATTAATGCTGACAGTATAATTGAACCTCCAATCTAAATGCTACTCCAAGACAACCAATATTTATTTAATCCAATTGGTTTCTATCAGTCTTAGTACATCAATACCTGGATAGTTAAACATGATCAGTATTCCATCGGTGTATCAAATATTTGCCAATTGTTTGATGACACGCTTCGTTTTCCGCAAGTATATTAACGCCAGTCTTCGTCTTTAATCCCCCCCCCCCTGTGTGTATTGATGTTAGTTGATAGTGCAACGTGATTGATATTCACCACCATATCAATCTGCATGCCGGTGGCTCCTCCAGCCGGAGATCTGGCAATAATGGCCGACTGTCAGAGAGGGTTCTGCTCCCCATCGCTCTGCTACCGAAATAAGTGCAGTACAGCAGCTGCCGGAGCGGTGGGCTGCTTATGATAACAGGTGTCTCATCCGTGGGATTGTCGGCTGGTTGCCTTGGAAACAGATGTTGTAGACCCTTCCTCCCGCCACTTTCACTCTTTTCTCCCTTTTCCTCGTTTTTGTTCTTCCCCCCTCGTTCCTGTTCTTGTCTTTTCCCTCCAATTTTCTCCTGATTTTTTTTTCCCATCCTTGTGTGCTCCGTCCATTTTGGTCTCTGTTGTGCCTTTTCTGTTTTCTCTCAGCAGCTCCAGATCCACTTATCTCTCTCTCTCTCTCTCCCTCTCTCTGTCTCTCTCTCTCTCTCTCTCTCTCTCTCTCTCTCCACAGTTGCCCCCACGGTGAGAATCGTTCCTCCTCCCGGTATTTTGCGAGAGGGCGACTCGCTCAGCCTCACCTGCTCCGTCACTGGGAACCCTCTGTAAGTGTGTTTGGGTGTGTGTGTGTGTGTGTGTGAGAGAGAGTACTTTGTGTAGGTGTGAATTGTGCTCAATACATATGGTCTCTGCTCAATACTTGATAATGCTTGATAATGGTGGCACAAACCTTGTTGCTAACACATATAACACCTCGAACCTGACAGGATACGTTGCACTGACACAGTGCATACGTCCACACACACACACACACACACACACACACACACACTACAATACAATTCCTTTCTTCAAGCTCACACCACGTGTATTAACTTCATTGCTGCTGGCAATAAAACAAGCAATTCAAAGCCAACGGGGAAATCAAACTACACTAGACTGCAGGTCTATTACATTCATGGTCCTGTAAAATATGAACGGCATCATAATAATACTTTTGAGGCAGGGAGATATATTTATATATTTATATTTATATGGTCCTGTCATGTTTGGTTGCGGTATTAGGGAAAGGAACCATGAAAGGGTCAACGGGTTTCCCGGCTGCGTCAAGCTTTGCCTTCCTCAGGGTTTGAACCCGGGGCATTCACAGAGAGAGCCAGCTGACTCACCTTACCTTAGCCAGGTGCTGTGGTCTCGTCTCTCAGGCCATAATGAATCCCTGCTAAAATAATCACAAAGTATAACAGGTTTGTCTCAACAAAGCTCCCGTGACTGAAAGCTCCAACAGGTCTGGAGCCAATCAGCTTAAGCAAACCCAGCGAGCGCTTGACGGACAGCGATGTGTAGGAGGTGGCGGGGTTCAGCGTCACTTTCCACAATGTGCTATTATGGCACAGGCAAAATTCATAATTAAACAATTTTGTAAGCTGTCTTGCGCTGATCTCAGAACGATATTTATGTCAGGATTTCACCATGTAGGTAGCAGCTATACGGACGTCTCAACCTCATCTTGGTACTGTATTTCCACAGGGTTTCTTTTTGCTGAGTCGGCAAGAGTTTATGTCTATTAAGTGTTTTACTCAGAGAGACTTATAATGAGTGTAAAAGTAGAATAACATTGCAAGCAGCCGGTGAAAAGGTGAAAGGGTCAAAACCATCGATCAACAATATCCCTGATCAGGTCAGAGAGAAGTGGTAGAAGAACCCAACAGAACAAGCCCACTGAGCAAGTTCAGGCAGTAGATGTGTTCATGTGTTTATGTCTAAAAATGTCTGAAACTGGGCAACACAGTAGAAAAGATCCTGGGTTGTATCGACGCTAAGCCTTCCACACAGAGCTGTCTGGAAGGGCTCGTTTTAAAATGTCACAGTAGAGCAGGATGGGAGGTCATCTCTTCTTCTTCTGTGTGTGAGGGTGCAGTCGCCACACCCCGTCAGTGGTGGACCATTTTAAGAGCCAAACAAAAAGCCTTTTCAGTGTGTTCACAGCCCTTTGTGCACTTTCCAGAAGGGTATTGGGTCCTAAGCTCTTAAACCCTCCCCTCGACGGCCCGTCTGTCTGTGGGCCCCAAGTCCACTAAAGCTCCCTAGTAAAGCTCCAGCCAATGTGTGTGTGTGTGTGTGTGTGTGTGTGTGTGTGTGTGTGTGTGTGTGTGTGTGTGTGTGTTTGGGTGGGTGGGTGCATGTGATAACTTTAGTAAAGTCCCACAGTGAAGACTGGCTGAGACGCACATTGGCTGTAGCCCCACTAAGGCTCTGTAACGGCTGGGTGGGAATGGTGTGTGTGTGTGTGTGTGTGTGTGTGTGTGTGTGTGTGTGTGTGTGTGTGTGTGTGTGTGAGAGTGTGTGTGAGAGTGTGTGTGAGAGTGTGTGTGAGAGTGTGTGTGAGAGTGTGTGTGTGAGTGTGTGTGTGTGAGAGAGAGAGAGAGAGAGAGAGAGAGTGTGTGTGACAGTGAAACATGAGAGATGGGACAGCAGGGTCACTCTGGAATCTGACCCTCATGTCACGCTGGACTACACACACACACACACACACACACACACACACACACACACACACACACAGTCCCCTTGTCACCCGTCCACTTGCTCGCCGGCCCTGTTAACTGCCTGTTAAGCACTAATACCACTGAAGCTTCTGCCCCTTATTATATGGGAGAGAGAGAGAGAGGGAGAGAGGGAGAGAGGGAGGGAGGGGGGAGAGATAGAGAGACAGGGAGAGAGTCATTTTGCTTGTTTTTGTTTTTGTTTTTGCTTGTTTTTGTGTAGTGATTGTGTGTGGGGGCACAAGTATTTGTGTGTGTGTGTGTGTGTGTGTGTGTATGAGAAAGAGAGAGCGATTGTGTGTGTGTGTGTGTGTGTGTGTGTGTGTGTGTGTGTGTGTGTGTGTGTGTACATAGGCAAGAGGGAGGTTTAATTAGACTTCCTGAGGGATTAGGACCCAGATGAGTCAGGATTGTAATCTGGCCACGGTGGCAAGAGCCTTGACTCTCTGCCAGACACACACACACACACACACACACACACACACACACACACACACACACACACACACACAGAGAGCGTTGTTCACCACGATGTCTCTTTAATCCTTGCGCCTCCTGCCTGGTCTGTCTTTCACGACCATTTAATTTTGTCCTCCCCTCCCTCCCTCCCTCCCTCCCCTCATCTCCCGGGCTCCCCCCTCCCCTCCCCGCCCCTCTCTCTCTCTCTCTCTCTCTCTCTCTCTGTCTCTCTCTTCTATCTGTAAATCACTCGTTTCTGGCTGTCTCTCCCTCCATGCTTGTGCTTTTCCACTGTGCCCATCTGACACCCTGTTTCTCTCCCCCCTGCCCTCCCTCGCCTCCCTCTGCCAACCCCCTCACTCCCCCACCGCCCTGCGACCGTCAATCTCCTCATCTGTCAGGATGTCACGCTCTCTCTCTCTCTGTGGCTCCAAATCTCTCTGCTCTCTCCTCTTGATGCTCTTCTCCCATCCCTCCTTCTCATCCCTTCCTCTCATCTCTTCCTCTCATCCCTTCCTCTCATTCCTCCTTCAAAGTTTGATCTTTTTCTCTACCTTCTTATTTCAAATGTCTCACTGTTTGAGTGACAGTTGCGTTTGGTGCTTCACAGGATTTTTTGGGGTTGTGTGTGTGTGTGTGTGTGTGTGTGTGTGTGTGTGTGTGCAGGTACTTCAGTCATGTGTTTGTTTCATCAGGATGCTTTGAGGTAATTCTGTGTTTTCATTTAAAAAATCTAATTTCAAACATCATCTCTCTCTCTCTCTCTCTCTCTCTCTCTCTCTCTCTCTCTCTCTCTCTCTCTCTCTCTCTCTCTCTCTCTCCCCCTCTCTCTCCCCCTCTCTCCATTTACAGCCCCAGGAACATTCAGTGGTCCAGGATCAATGAGACTTTACCTGAGAGGGCAGAGATTTCTGGCCCCACCCTCCAGATCTCCCGTCTCAGCCAATCACACAACGGGACGTACCTGTGCCAGGCCCAGAACAACTTTGGCCGGGCCGCCGACCACTACACCCTACTGGTCTACGGTCGCGGCTGAACTGTGTCCTGACTTTAAGGAATTTCTCTGTTCGATTGATTTTTATTTTGGCCTTTTCCTTCTTTGGGTCGATTATTATTGTTTGTGAAAACTTTTATGTTCAATTGATTTTTTTAAATATTTGTATTTCTAGTCCTCATATTTGGGTCGTTTCATTTCGTGTTTAATTGATCCCTTGTGTTTGGGTTGAAGATGAATTTTGGTGAAAACTTTTCTACTGTATTGATTGTTTTCTCCTCCCAGTCTCGTTCTGGTCCGCGATGGGCAACAGACCCGGGGAAGCGATGATGCTTTTCCTCATCTTGTCTTTCAGGGTTATTTGTTTTTCTTGATTTGGAGCACAGCAGGAAACTTCTGCTAAAACCTCCTGCGCTATCGATCCAACACAACTATTGATTCCCACGGAAATAAACCGCCGTGCACAGAAGCTAGTCACCAACATCATTATTCTGGCTAACTGTTGTAAAGAGGAAACTCAACATGTCCTCTGAACTAATCCTCTCTCCGCGTTGTGCTCGGGTTCATCGTGAGAGAACTTTATTAAGTTTTTTCTTGAGTACTTGAGGCAGTAAGTACTTTCTAAAGGCATTCATCTGTTTCAATACTCACACAGCAGTCACATAACTTGCTGTTTCCTTGGATTTTGAAGGGCAGTATTGACAAAATTTCACAGTACATGCTGACACCGGGGGATAATAGGACAACAGGACCTCAAGGACGTAGTGCAAAACAATAGTGCGATACAGCGTACAGGGCAGTAGACGGACTCAGGTTCAGGGCTGCTCTCTCTCTACAAGAATGACTGCATTTATATAGCACTTTACACCCCATTCACACACACACTCACACACACCGATGGCAGCGAGCTACCATGCAAGGTGCTGGCCCTACTCCAGAATCACCGATGCTGCTTCTGTTAGTAGACTGCGCCGCGACGTCGGTATGCCGATTCTATTTCCCGCGGTTCTACTTGACATAAAAAAAAATGACAAACGGAGCAGATGTGGCATTTAAAATTCAGGAGAATCCACCAGTTGCCTCGAGAGCAGAGGTAGCAGAAGGGAACGAGACGTGGGTGAGGGGGGGTTTTGTTATCGGGATTTTTTACAAGTGTTCCAAGATGTTTAGCCCAGATGCACTCCCACTCGACGCTTCAATTCGTAATGAAGGTTGACCCAGATATATATTGTGCGCCGTTTGCTTCCGAGAGGATTGGTTGGTTGGAGTTCGCGCGCTCGCTGCTTATCAGATGAAAACCTTTCATCACCGAAGCGTTACCTTGGAGAAATTGAGATAAACAGGCTTGACTTGAAAATGTGGTTTTGATTATTTTTGAAGGGGGGCTCCTGTGTCTTAACGTAACGTCATCCTCACAGAAATGACTCGGTAAACTTTCAGCTCAAGTCGGAAAATGAACAAAAGAGCAGTTTTTAGGTTTGCGTGCAACAGCAGCTACATTGCAGAGATAATAACACACGTGCACCAATCAGTCAGCCACGATGCCCTCTTGATCTACTCCACCCCCTGCTGGTTGCTCCTGTCATTGCATCCAAACACACCTGATGTGGAGATCAGAAGGAGAGGAGGAGGAGGAGGAGGAGGGAGACCAGGGCAGAGAGGGAGGGATGGAAGGAGAGAGGCGTATTCACACACACACACACACACTCTTGTACAAGCACGCCTAGCATCAAACAGCACACATAATGGCAGCTTTCCACAGAGAGAGAAAGGAGGCATCAAGGGTGGCAACAGAGGCAAGATGAAAGGTGACATTGCCACCCACCTCTCTCTCTCTCTCTCTCCCTCCCCTCCCTCTCGCTCCTAGAAGGTTAGACATGTCTAGCTTTGATGTGCACTGCCACCCCTGTAGAAAAACGTCCTGGCTTTCTCCCTCCTCCTCATCTCTCCTCAGCTTCCTCCTCACCATTTTTTGTCTGTCTTCTCCACTTGTTTTCCTAAATTTCTGTCTGTGTTCATTTCCCTTCCTTTCTTCATACTCTTGCTCTGTGCCAGTCAGTAATTCGTTTTTATCTTTCTCTCTCTTTTTTATCTGCTGTCGTTAAGAAAAAGGTACGTTAAGTGGAGGAGCTCGCCTCAACCAAAAGCCTGTAAACCTCATAACCACCGTAAGCCAGGCTCCAACTCTCCGGCTCTGCACCGGGGATTTCCAGCAATCAGCCTCTGAAATCCCCCCCGCCGCCGTCGCACCCGTACTTCAAAAAAAGATGTACTCATCACTGGGCAGATTATAAACCTTGTCTCAATGCTGTTAGTGAAGTTGATCCAGCTATCATATCCATCTGTAGACCGTGTGATTACAACAGATTACAGCAGATCCACCAGATTATCCTGTACTACTGTCAATACTGATAACATGTTGTGGCAGGTTGATATAATAACTCATTCAAAATGAACCAACATGAGTTATTTTAGTGTTTGAGTGACACAAGAAGGCCTGTAGAGATGTCCATTATTACATTACAGTCATTTAGACTTACAATAGGTGCATTCAACATAAGTAGGTAGAGAACTACTAGTCACCAGAAATCATAAGTGCCTTTCCTTCCTCAACCAGCATCTAAAAGCAGAACCAGTGTTAAGGTGAAAGTGCAATAAGTTAGCTACCTACTTTTTACTTAAACAAATAAGTGAAGCAAATAAACAAGAGTGAAGTAATGAAGTTGATGCAGCTAATATAGTGGTGAATAAGGAATTCTCTCTATATACACATGAAGAAATACTGAAATTCATCAGTCAGTGTTAAAAAGACACAGATGATGCAAAAACCACAAGATGACTCGTAACTTCACCAATAACCCACAGTGAGCTTTCCTTTCATGCCAGCAGTCACAATGTGAGAGCAGGCGGACGGAAGGGATCATTTCAGAATAAAAGTCTTGACTTACTCCCAGAGACCGCGGTGATGGAAGGGATACCGTCTCATCCCGCTCCGGCTTTTATTTTGATCCCCCTTTTTTTCCAGTGGCTCTCTCTCTCAAGTATGCATGGATTTCTCCATCTCATTCTCTGTGAGAGCTTTCATTTCCATTTCATTCAGTCAGTCACACTGACTCTCCCAACCGCTCTCTCTCTCTCTCTCTCTCTCTTTCTCTTTCTCTCTCTGCCTCTCCTTTTTCTATTCTGCCCCATTCCTCTCACTCTGCTTTTTCTCTCCCTCTTCCCGCTGCTTTCCCCCTATCCTCTACCTACTATTGTCACCTCTTCTTCCATCCACTCCCCCTCCTCCCTCTCTCTCTCTCCTCCCTCCCCCGCTGTCCCTCCCTCCTCTCTTCCTACTATTTTAACCTTGCCACCAGTTTACCCTGCGTTCTCGGGTCAGCGGCAGTTCAGTTTCTTACCCGAGGGAGGCCTAGCTGTCTGAGATTGAAGCGTGGAGAGAATCATGGGGAGCAGAATGAGGAGTTGGCAAGGGGGAAGGATGGATGGAGAGAGGGAGGGAGGAAGGTATAGAGGGAGGGTGGTGAGGAAGAGAGAAAGAGACAGAGAGGGGGACGATGGAGGTCAGGTTAGCATCCGGCACCCTGGCCTGTCAGAAAAACAGAACATCAGATTAGTCGCCCCACAGACCCCCTAGAGGGAATGGGAGGGCTGGGGGAGTGGGGGAGGCAAGGAGGGAGGGCTGGGGGAGTGGAGGTGGCAAGGAGGGAGGGCTGGAGGAAAGGACTTTTAAAGGATGAGTCAGCGAAAAATTAAACATTTTAAGGCAGGTACAGAAAAACTAGCAGCGTTCTCTCGTCTCTCTCTCCCCTGCTTCGTGTCAACCTCCCCCCTGTGGGAGTTATCTGCCATCAGGGTCTGCACACCGAGCGCAGAATCAGGAGGAAGTGGCTGCCAATTTGTCTCAGGTGCTTTAGGCACTGTCACTTCACGAGGGCAGAGCGAGAGGTGGGGAAGCTCTCCGTGGAGATCAGGCCCCGGCAACGACGTGACACGTCTGGGTGGAGGTGTGTAGAGGTGTAGTTGTATAGGTGTGTAGTTGTATAGGTGTGTAGTTGTATAGGTGTGTAGTTGTGTAGGTGTGTAGTTGTATAGGTGTGTAGTTGTATAGGTGTGTAGGTGTGTAGGTAGTGTGTAGGTGTGTAGTTGTGTAGGTGTGTAGGTGTGTAGTTGTGTGGGTGTGTAGGTGTGTAGTTGTGTGGGTGTGTAGGTATGTAGTTGTGTAGTTGTGTAGGTGTGTAGTTGTGTAGGTGTGTAGAGGTGTCGTTGTGTAGGTGTGTAGGTGTGTAGTTGTGTAGGTGTGTAGTTATGTAGGTGTGTAGTTGCGTAGGTGTGTAGTTGTAGTTGCGTAGGTGCGTAGTTGTGTAGGTGCGTAGTTGCGTCGTTGTGTAGGTGTGTAGAGGTGTCGGTGTGTAGTTGTGTAGGTGTGTAGAGGTGTCGGTGTGTAGTTGTGTAGGTGTGTAGTTGTGTAGGTGTGTAGTTGTGTAGAGGTGTCGTTGTGTAGGTGTGTAGTTGTGTATGTGTGTAGTTGTGTGGGTGTGTAGTTGTGTAAGTATGTAAGTGTGTAGTTGTGTGGGTGTGTAGGTGTGTAGTTGTGTGGGTGTGTAGGTATGTAGTTGTGTATGTGTAGGTGTGTAGTTGTGTATGTGTGTAGTTGTGTGGGTGTGTAGTTGTGTAAGTATGTAAGTGTGTAGTTGTGTAGGTGTGTGGTTGTGTAGGTGTGTAGTTGTGTATGTGTGTAGTTGTGTGGGTGTGTAGTTGTGTAAGTATGTAAGTGTGTAGTTGTGTAGGTGTGTAGTTGTGTAGGTGTGTAGTTGTAGTTGTGTAGGTGTGTGTCTGTGCTTGGGAGTGACAAAGAGAGAAAAAGAAAGATTGCGTTTTAGTTTGCAAGTCAATATAGTAGAATTAACTCTCTTCCAACTTTCAGAATATCAGCAATGATATTGATGTGAGAAATTGTTTTGGGTGAACTCCGAAACACACAGGGAAGAGACGCACACACACACACACACACACATACACACACACACACACACACACACACACACACACACACACACACACACACACACACACACACCTGGTATGTGCAGAATGCGGATAGGATGCGGCCATGGTTGGTTGCTTCATCTCGGTTGCCACCATTGTTAGGGAGGAATTTGATTTTGTGTGTGTGTGTGTGTGTGTGTGTGTGTGTGTCGCTAGGAGGAGAATGTTGCTGATTGTCTGGTGAAAGCCCGGAGGGCTCGCTTATGTAATTGAACTGAGCTGCTGCACTCAGATGAATCGCCAAGCCAATAAAACCCATTAGAACTGAATTGCATGAGAGAGCGTGGGAGATGGAGAGAGAGAGAGGGAGAGAGAGAGAGAGGGAGAGAGAGAGAGGGAGTGAGGGAGGAAGGGAGCGAGGGAGGAAGGGGTAGAGGAGATAGCAGGGAGATAAGAAATGCTTTGCCTGTATGTAAACACACATGCGTGTGTGTGTGTGTGTGTGTGTGTGTGTGTGTGTGTGTGTGTGTGTGTGACGGTGTCGGAGAGAGAAGGGGAAGTGAGGTAGGAGACACAGAGAGAGAGAGAAGGGGAAGTGAGGTAGGAGACAGAGAGAGAGAGAAGGGGAAGTGAGGTAGGAGACAAAGAGAGAGAGGCTGACAAACACTTTTCTAGAAAGACTCGTGGAGTGATAGAAAGATGAATGGATGGGGAGCTGCAGCAGGTGACCAGGGGATCAACGGGCTTCTGGCTCCGCTGTAATGAGCCGGTAGCATAATTGGAATGAAAAACTAGACCTCCATTTAATAGAGTGACTTGGAAAAAAGATAGAAAGAATGAAAGGGATGGGGGGGGGGGCAGAGAGAGATAATGCAGAGTCAAGCTCATCTTCGCTGCTGTACCACGATTGATTTCTGAGTGAATGTTGTATGCGTCTTCAACCAATCAATGCTGACCTCGTGACCCGGTCGTTAGACCTCCGACCAATGACGGACAGTTAGCCCCGCTGATTGACAGCCGGCGCCATCGGTGCTCCGGGCAAGGCCACGGAGGCAGGAGCCGAACATGAAAGAATAACAAGGGCTCATCCAAAATGGCGGCGCACTTTCCTCGGGCGCGAGTCTGCAAGAAGGAGATACGAGGGGGGAAAAACGTCATCACACCCCAGCCTCGGAAATAACACAGGCTGGGTGCCTGATTGGCAGCCATGTCGTGTTAATGAAGAA
>JAXDDX010000059.1:2220000-2282500 GCA_034670405.1 Hoplostethus atlanticus
AGGGCTCTGTCTTTGGCCTGCCAGCATGCCAGTCAAACTCTGCGGTGGTGGGGGGGGGGAGAATGAGTGTCACTCACCCCCGGAGTGAAGGGACACACCGGTGGGGAGATGATTTGAATGGTTCCTGCTCTCTGTAACCCGCGCCGAGCCCCGTTCATTAATCAGACGGACCCGGGAGAAGTTGAAATGTGTTTGATGGGTTTTCTGAGTGACACCAGTGTTCCCATTGTGCTGCTGTACCTAACCTTCCCTCCGCCCTTTTCTGTCAATCTCTCCTTCCCTCCCTCCTTCTCTGTCTTTTATTCTCTATTATCTCCTCCGTCCTCCCACCTTTCCTCCCCCGCTGTTAGGCTCGTATCGTACCCGAGAGCCTATTCTTGCTTGGTATTGACCTAATAATCAGTGAACTAATGAATTAATCAATGCCAGGTATAGTTGATAATATCAGCGCTGATTGGTTTGATCATGTTGCATGGCGCCGCAACGGTTGTGCCGCTTTGCCATCTAACCTTCCCTCCCCGATCTCCTCTCTTTCTTTTGTCCTTGCTCTCTCTCCTCTCTCCCTCTCTCCTCCTCTCTCTCTCCTCTCTCTCTCTCCAACCAGGTTCCTATCTTACCCATGAGGCCAGTGGGTTGGACGAGCACGGCGAGGTGCAGGAGGCCTTCCTCAACGGGAACGACGCCAGCCAGGGCAAGAAGGAATACCTACTGTAGCCCTCCTCCTCCTCCTCTCCTCTCCCCTTCTCTCCTGACCCCCCTCCCTCTATCCCTCCCACTCCCTGACTTCCGTCCTTACACACACACACACACACACACACTTACACACACAAACACGCCATAACAGGCGGCCTTCTGAAAACGACTGTATACAGATACCGCACACAGCCAATCCCAGTCACTCCATCCCAATCCATATCCTCCACAGAGACAACCGGGGAGAAGGAAAGCCTATAGACCCACCAGCCATTAACGACCGTGCCATATACTATAGGTTGAAAAAACGAGGGAAAATGGAGAGAGGTGAATGTGTGGATGGAGGCTAAAATAAATGATACCCTGATTATTTTGATGGAGAGGGTGGCGGGGAGCACAAAGCGAACCGGCACTCTGTCTCTCCGGCCGCCAAAGTGGAAGGGGAATTAGAGGCAGATGACTGCTGTAATTCCATGCCTGGAGAAAACCATCCATTTCACAAAGCTCAATCTTTAACTGACAGAGACTGTGGGAGCAGGGGGGAGGTGGTGAGGAGGAGCTATTGAGCGCTCGATGCAAGAAAATTGAAATGCTAAAAATTGCCAAAGCGTCTTGCCTACAGAGCGCACCTCATATATAATTCCTTGACAACGCGGCGGCGTGTGAGCCCAGAGTCTCTGGGAGGATTCATACTTTATGAACAAACTAACTATCCTCAATATTCTGTTTTGTCGTCCCTGTTGGGTGGCCTGCCCGCGCGCAGTGATAAAATCAGCTGCTACTGGGTTATTTTTCCTCCTGCAAAAAGTGAAGAAAAGTTCTCTCCGTCTCGTCTCCCTCCAATCCAACCCTTTTCCCCTCTCTCCCTCTTTCTCTCGGTCTGTCCCACACTATTGCTCCTCCTTTGTCGGCTCCTAATAATAAAAGGATTAGTGCTGGGCTGCCTTCGTGACAAAGAAGAAAGGAATATGACTTGCTAAGGCATTAAAGAAAGGCTTAATTATTTTAGAAAAGTCATTAAGGGGATAAAAAAGGTTTTAAAAGTCTTCAAAAGAAGGAAAATGGGAGTGATAGCAAAAAGACTGAATGAGAAAATAAAACGGATGGATATTTTTCTGAATGCTACCACATACACACACACACACACACGTTCATACGTACGGTAAACATGTTGACAGAACAAGTATACATATCTCTGAATTCCTTATTTGTATAAAAAAGAGAACAGAAACATAAATTAAATGAAACTTTTAAGAAATAAGAAAACACTTTACTATTGAAACGCATTATGAAGCATTATGAACTATACTAACACAGAATATTAGCCTAGAGGTGCAAAGCCGAACAAACTACTGTCCAGTGATCTTTAAAGAAAAAAATGGAAAAGAATTAAAAAAAAAAAGTTTAATTTGTCTTTATGAAAAACCAGAGGTCTTATTGATTTTTTTATTAATTATTATTCTTATTTGAACAATTCTGATTGTTGTTACTGTTACTGTTATTATTATTGCCGTGTTATTATTATAATTGTAAATGTTACTGAACTGTACACTTTCCACGGTTTGTTTTTGGTTCTATCTACTGTAGAGAAATTGCCGTCTTTTTTCACTCTTTTCCTCTTTGCCTTTCCTCTCTTTCCCTTCTCTCTCTTCGTCTCCTGTGCCTAGTTGTGTCTTCTCCACTGTCTTTCGCTCTTGTTTATTTTAGAGTCCATGTGTCACTGTTGATATATAGCTAACTATTTCTTTATAGGAGAAAGATACAAAGCACGACAAAATAAAAAAGAATCCAAAAATAATCCCGGGGATCAGTCTGGTTTTTGGATGTGTTTACTGTGTAATTAGCTGAAGCTGGTTTTGAAATCCCATGAAGAGAGAACAGGAGACGGAGCATATGATTGGATCAATGGGGAATAGTGGAGTTATAGGTGGGAAGATAAAAATGGAGGCGCTTACAACTGGCAGCTCATTGTAAATTAAGAGAATAAACAAAACAGAAGGCTGCGGCGGTGCTAATGAATCATAAGGACAGATAGTGGGGAATAAAGGGTGACAGTGGGGTTGAGTCAGATGCACACACAAAAATATGACTCCGCCATTAACTTCCACACAATCAATACCCGATTCTGTTGAGAAGCACTCAACATGTCCATCTGCGTGCAAGGCTGGATCTGAAAGCCGCTGGAGGTCGCCGGGTGACAGATCGATGTGTTTGTCTTCCATCGATGGCAAGGCTCCATGGCCGCCTGTCATAAAGACAGATTGTCAAACGGCAATCAAAGTAATGGACTTGCCAGGCTCTACCAATACGAGTTGACACTCTGGGCAACAAACAATTGACACACACATACACACGAGTGGAGGCCAGGTATATCATCAGTTTATGATGACGCAAGGGTAGCTTAGGTAGCCACCATGGTCGATGGCTAATAAAACTAAGAATATTGTCCCTGTATATGTCTCCCAGAGAGAACGGTGTGGCCTTCAAACAAAGGTGGCACCTTATGTGGGGATTCACAGCACATGGAGGGCTGGTTGCTGGTTGGGTGGTTGTTCTGTTTGTTTCTCCTCACAATTTGTCATAAAATCACCTCAACTGACATATGTAATAAAAATTGATGGTTAGACCTTTAAGGTCAAGCATGCTCTATGTCACCCATAGACAAGTCCAGATGCTGTACAGTCCCACAGTGCCTAGCTAGTTGCTGCACCTAGCTAGTCCCACAGTGGCTAGCTAGGTGTGCAGCAACTAGCTAGGCACTGTGGGACTAGCTAGGTGTGCAGCAACTGTTACTATAGTTTAAGTTACAGTCCACTCCATCATATTGCTACGCTCTGGTAGGTTAGCTGTCTTTCACTGTCATAATAATATAGGAACCTGTCTGCCAAAATGTCTCCAGCATTTTCCAAAATTCCACACCTGTAACGTAAAACTGCTTTGCAAGCTCAATATAGTTGTAACTAAAATATTTACAAGCAAAAAATATTTTTTTGTCCCGCATATATTAGCCATGCAGTTGCAAAGCTTAGGAAGACTGCAACACCGGGCAAGTGAGCATCATTTAATATGAGGTGAGAGAGCACAACCTATGGAGGGAAAACCCAATGACTATCAGGCACTACTGGGACTCATGAAATGCATAATTTCAATGGCTGATTGGATCGGTGATCGGCCGATCACACTGTTAAACTAGTCTGTGAAACATCACACTGTTAAACTAGTTTGTGAAACATCACACTGTTAAACTAGTCTGTGAAACATCACACTGTTAAACTAGTCTGTGAAACATCACACTGTTAAACTAGTTTGTGAAACATGTGGGAGAGGGCAAGGCAGTCACATAAATGGGGCAGTGTGCAGGGCGGGAAGATAGCCAAGAGTTTAACAAGACTTCCAGTAAGGTTGTGTGAAAATTAATAACTATATTAAATGCTCACAATAATTGAATTGTGGCTTACTGTGTACTGGACATCTTGAACATATTAAGACATCATGAAATCAGAAGGTTACCAAGTCATTTTGGAGTGAAATGTGCGACCCAGTCTAAGAAAACTGGGTGTTAATCAAAGGACATGGGTCCAGCCAGACAATGACCCAAAACACATCCAGAAGCTCCCAGGAATGGTTTGTTGGACTGTTGAGTGGCCAGCGAGGAGTGCTGATCTCAAGGAATACGTCACGCATTGAAGAACTGGAGCAGGTTGCATTGGAAGAGTGAGAGAAACCTCCAGCAGAAAGGTGCAGGAAGCTTATTGATGGTTACAAGCAAAGCAGTGGAAGCAGCGATCATTGCCAAAGGCTGTGCAGGATTAGAAAAGGACGTCAATAATCATGGCCATAGGAACTTTTCAACTTTGAAACAATAGTTTTTATTTTATTCTTATTGTTTGTTGTTGTAAATCGATAGATGAATGTGAAGACCGACAGTTGTTTCAATTTCCAATTATTTCAGTACATGTACATTATCTGTATAAAATGCAAGGGCACCCTTATCCAGAACTGTATATAGTACCAATAAACCAAAGAAACATCCCAAAATATACAACTATTTATTAGTATCCAGTTTGATAGTGCAGTGATATGTAGGGGTTAAGTGTTAAGTGAGTTTGGCTCCTGATGTCCATGTTTTTCACTGTGGGGAAAAAGATTTCAGTCACCTTCACTTTCTCAAGGTCTACTTTTAGGTAGGCACTATTACTGTCACTGCTGGCTGTGGTGCATCCTGGGAACCTGGACATTATCCAACCATGAAAATGACGCAGTCCTGCCACTGGACCAGACAACATTCACACCACAACTGTGATCACTGAGGGTGATTATCCAATCAATAGACGTAGCGGGGGACAAGCCAGACAACAGTCATTTTTATTCCTCCCCATCACGGTTTATAACATGCAGCACATTACCTCAACGGTAATGGCAGCAAGAAGTCTCCGAACAACTCCTGCAGCGTTCATTCATCGCCAGTTTCACTGATTAACATTCTGGGACGGTTTCACATTACAGAAATTCCCAGTTTACGACCCTTTATGACGGCCATATTTCATTTCTATGCATCGCAGTAAACATCACGGCCCATTCAAACACAAACCTTTATTTTTTTCTGGCGGCTACATGGATTCAACACAATGTTATCCATCCTTAAAGCTATACCTATAGCTACCCGCTGCAGTCGGACGTCTTATTTTCTCAGCGGTGTGACCTTAGAGAGGCGTGGAGGTGTGTACGTAGAGGCAGCACCAGCACCGATTGATTGAGGTGAATGAGTGTGTCAGGGCCTGGCATAATCAGGAAGCTCAGAGCTTTCAGGCAGACGGAACAATTGAACGGGCAGCCGGACCAGAGAAGCCAGGACTTTTTTTCTTCTTTACCTGATCTCTCCATCAATAATGTGTTCCAGTCAGGGAGTTTGTTTTTTTGTGATGACAGAGCGAGAAAGCCTCTTGTGTGTAGAGGAGGTGGGGAGCAGGAGGGGAGGCAGGGGGGATTACGGAAATAATCAAATAAAAAACAACCCACGCGAGGTAGAGGAAGGGACGGGAAGTGATCAATAAAAACAGAGAGAATGAGTAAAAATTCAAATGTAGACCACAGGAGGAAAGAGAAGAGGTAGAGAAAAGTGAATGATGATCAGGAGGAAAACAGGGAGAGAGAGAAGAGAGAAAGTGTTTTTCGCTGTCATGCCCATGCTCCGGGCAACAAGAGATGGATTTCTCTTTTTTTTTTCCCCACCAGTGATTTGTTACACCGACACAGTTCAGAAGAACAATCTAATTAGTGTGAGCAAGGCCCTTTTTATTACTGGAGAGCATCGCGTCGTATTTACAAGTTTAATCAAAACAGCCATGCAGATTGTGTCATAACAAGGTTAATTATATTTTCCTTACAATGCCGAGTCCTCTCTGGACCAATATGTTATTACTGCGTGTTTAATTAAATGCCGTCACTCATAGATCTACATTACTGGGTGGTTGGCTTAGCGGAGACTTAGAACAAGCTTAGAGTAAAACCCGCAAGGAAGAGGAGTCAAAGAAAACAGACATCTGTGATCAGGAAAGCAGTCATCATCTGGAGACTTCATTTTCTCGCTGACATTTGGCGTGGGACTTGATAATTAACTGGCCTTTTCATTTGTGAGTTATTCATCACGTCTGTGCGAGAGGTTGCTGACGAGTTAAAAAGTCAACAACAAAGTGGACGACAACATTTGTATTCTCCTTTAGTCAACAAGCCATTTCCTGTGAGCGCAAGCCATTCACTACGCACACGCAGAATAAACCTGAAGGCTGCAGGACTAAAGGATGTTTTAGGGAAGTCTTTTACAATTGTTTACGATTGCTTTGCTCCAATTTTCACAACAGAGTGGAAAAACTCTTAATACAAAAACCAAAATGCTGTGTTTAGATAGAAAGTGCACAACTTTTCTGAATACACCGACCTGATATACAGACTGTTGCAGTGCCTATTACTACACATGCAGTTCACTGTCAACATGCTTTTTCAATCATGTCTTGTTTCCTCCAATGACATTGCCCAGGTTAGCGGCATTGCAAGATAATAGCCAATTACTTCTCCACTTGAAGAAAAGGTGTTTGGTTACCATGATGTCTTCAGAGTCTTTCCACTATCTTATTTATTCATTTATTTGTCAGGGTCAATACTAGTAAGCATTGTACCGGTTCTAAACAAGACCAGAGGCACTGCATAAAAGGTTTCTAGTCAGACCCGGTTAGGCCTTTAAGGGAAACGTAAAAAAAAGTTCTGAGCATAAAAATTACATAAAATTATAGAATAGAAATATAATAAGGTTGATGCAGAGATAAGAGAACGTAGAGTAAATTGATGCCCTAAGGTCAGTACGTTCACTGAATGCGTTTCATCTCGTGCATGAATTTGGTGTTTCGGATGCATGTAGTTTTCCTTTTTGTGTCTCTTTCATCATGTTTACATTCATTTAGCCAATATGTGCTGGTATACAGGATCTCTCTCTCTCTCTCTATATATATATATATATATATATATATATATGTCAGAATATCAAAGGGAATGCTGACTGTACAGTACTTCCAGATCACTACAACTGAGGGTGAAAACCTTTTGCTCATTGCTATTTGATCATCTAAATATTAGAAATTGACCGTTGCATTTCCTGTTTTGATGAGAATATTTTTTTTGTGTGGCAGCATCATTTGATAATTACCATTTTATTTTAAAAGGACTAAAATTCAACAAGGAACAAATCCAACGTTCTGATAGGATAAACCCTTGGCCTAATATACTACCTCATTTCACACAGTTGGTTTTATTTTGAATGTGTGATTTTGAGCTTTTGAGTATTGAATTTGACATTTCGCACCTGAAAAATTGAATAAAAGCAATCGTAAAAACCTGTAATGGCTTCTAGTGGATTGTAAATGCATTAAGAAGTGCAGCCCTTTCACTTTGTCATGAACTCAAACTCCTGGGCACACTTTGGCTTTGAGGGAGTGTTTGGTTGAACACCAGGGGGCCGCTTGCATTGCCTCGCACACGGCCCTGCGGACAGCTTTGGCCCTGGAGGGAGCTACTGCAGGTGGCGGGTGGGGAAGGGAGAGAGGACCGGACGCTTGTTCTTCTCCTACCTGTTTCTTAGCAGGGGTGAAGAGGAGTTGGGGCACGAGGCTGTACAGCTGGGACAGGAAAGCGGCAACCGGATGAGCCCAGCTGGGAGGCTTGAGGCGGGGGGTGAAAAGCAGGAGGGCATGGGTAATGTGGAGGGGCAGGCAGAGCAGAACTAGGAGGGAGAGGGACAGAGCCAGGGAACGGACCTGGGACGAGTCACGTTTAGGGGGTTCTGCCGGACCGAAGGGGGTCTGCCTGGACTTCACGCACAGCAGGTCCAGGTAGATGACCAGCAGCCCAAGCAAGGGGAGCAGGAACACCGTCACCCCGTGGACGTAGACCAGGAAGTGAGGGCTGAGGACGGTGTCGGGGGCGCACACTCCCCAGTGGCTGCCGTGAATCTCGGCGTAGGTGAAGTTGTGCAGGTCCTCCGCGTAAAACTTGGACAGGAAGCCTCCGTACGGGAGGTACTTCCCGATGACCGAGAGGTCCTGCGGGTACTTGGGGTGCGGGGGAGGAGAGGGAGGCGGAGAGGAGGAAGTCCAGTTGCCGTCCAGCCCCAGGCCGGCCGTGCCGCCGTCTTGGCCGGTCCCGCCCCGGCCCCAGGTGTCCAGGACGTCTGAGCCGATGAACTGGGCGAAGGAGGACAGGACGGAGCCCACCCAGCACAGCAGGACGGCGCACAGAGCCCGGCGGCGGGTCACCACCGACGAGTACCTGTGGATGTGGATTTGTACATATCGAGCTATCAGACAACATACACGCCAAAGCCCTGACACATTCATGTCATGTTAAAGTTAAGTTGACATACTGTTGCGTTCCCAGCCCTGCTGCCAATATCTACTTCTACTGAGTGGGTTCGTTAATTGCCTGCAGGTAGTCGTCCTTGAAAACAACAGGCCTCCTGAATGAATGAAAGCTACACAGAAACAGTTGCTGGAGCGAAGCAATTGAAGTCCACTGCAATATGACACTTTAATTACTCCCTTTCACTGAGTGGTTTGATTTGTCGGTCACTGTCGACGCTCATACATCTCAGAGCCCATTTATGTCTTGGGTCTATGGGCTCTATTGAGTGTGTCTATGTGTGATAGAAATAACATTTGAGCTAACAGCCTTGTTATTATTGTATATCTGTGAAGAGGTTATGCACGTCCGCTGCTTTTTGTCTTTTCCTTATATGGATTTTAGCTGCTGAAAGCGTGCTCAAGGGTGTTGCTGGACTATTGCACTCCCACATATACTCCGCATGTTAGTATACACTCAATTCCATAGAAAATATCCTGTTTTTTCCCTGCTATGTCGACACACATCTATATATCAGACCCCAGTAGAATGTGAATGTAGGATTTTTACTTTTATGTTCATATTTGATTGGGGCTTTTCTACTTTTACTTGCTTAGAGCATTTGTGTACTTGTGCAGATTCAACACTGTTCTAGACTCACCTGTCCGCCAGGTGATGCTGCAGGTGGACGTCCAGGGTGAGCAGCAGTAACAGACACATGGTGAACTGCCTGACCAGCAGGGGGCAACACACGAGGGTGATGCAGGTGTACAGACACTGGGGGGACCGCAGGTTGAGCAGCACCGACACGGGGACCCCCACCGCGCCCCCGACAGCCCCCACCCAGCCCAGGCACAGCCGCAGGCAGGACGAGACACTCCCGCCGTGGGGCCTGGCACCCCGGGGCCCCTCCTGGACGTCCACCGCCGCGCCGCTGCCAGCCATACACAGCCTCACACTCACCACAATTACAGCGACAGAGAGGATGCACTGGCACAAGGAGTAGAGCCACATGACTTCCATGGTCTGGGGGAGAGAGAGAGACACACAAACAGAGGCAGAGAACACGAACAACCATTACTGTTAATGGTATGAAAGAGATAAAATGACAGGAAAATGTAGGGGTGCCCTTGCAAATGCTGCCACATTCACTCCCACTCTCATGCTCCCTGCCCTGTGTTCCCAATTGACTCTTTCAGCACGGCTTGCCCCCGCAACTCGACTTACACTGTCAAAGGCATGGTCAGACATGGAGGAAGACAGGGGGAGAGAGGGAATACAAATCAGATCAGAGTCACAAGGGTGGAGGAAATATTTGAGGTTAAACGTGGGGGAGTAGGTCAGAATAGTAAAACAGTGAGAGAGAGAGAGAGAGGAGAAAGAGAGGGCAGATATGGTAGGATAGAGAATCTAATTCATGATTGCGATAGAGGCAGGGAAGAGAGGGAGACAGGCAGGGGGAGAGATGTTTTGATAGGTAGGTATCGGACAGCTGTAAACGTGCCTGGAGAGTGAAAAGGTCAGACCAGACCTGACAGAATCCGTCCAGCGAGGATGTGAGCGCCATGCAAACAGGACCAGGCGCCATGATGTTAACGCTCACTTTCTCTCCTCTCTCTTCTCTCTCTGACCCACCCACCCACATGGTCTATGAAACACAGCTAGGCCTACACATAATAATAATAATAATTTCTAGTAAATTCATTCAACAGTGATTGACAGGTCGTTTTCCCCCCCCGTGAAGCAGGGAGGCAGATTGCCACCTGTCCATTCCACATAATTGGCTTGATGTTTTCAGAACAGTCAGTGGTAGTCGTCAGTTTTCCTACAATAATCATCGCTGGCATAACCTCTTTCTACGCTTCATAATCACTTTACACAGTTGTCTCCTGTCTCGCCCGTCGAAGGGCCTCAGCCAAATTGATTTACTGGGGTAATTAATGAAGTTTAATCCACCTTGTGTGGCTTTTCAATTCCAATTGTTGGCTGGTCACTCTGTGTAATTAATTACCTTGCTTAATCAATTAAGCTACAGGTCCAAACCTGTCAGCGTGGTCACAGCTTTTCAGTCTCCGCGGGGGGCCGGGATGGTGACATTAAGTCAAAAGAGCAGATTAGGATAAAAAAAAAAAGTACAGTTACCTGTTGTGAAGGCCTGCGATGACACAGCTCTCTAATCTATCCTCTGTATGTCTCCCCTGGCTTTTCACTTCCCTTCAGGATCTCTATCTTTCCTTCTCACCTCTCGCTCTCTCTGTCTGCACCCGCTGACAGAGTAAACTCTGATTCATAAACCTCTGCTTATCCACCTGCCTGCTGTCTCCCTCTCCTGTCTCTGCAAACATATCAATTGTGTCAATGTTGGAGCATGGCTGCCCTTTCCATCTGAGATGTGCAAAGGGCAACATCACCACTGCCGGCCAGGGAAATATGCGCACACGCACACACACACACACACACACACACACACACACACACACACACACACACACACACACACACTTTTCTTTCTCACTCACTTTTTCTCTGATTCTTCCAATTTTCTATTACGTGGAGACAGACAGGGTAAAGTGAGAGGTGACTCAAATAAGTGAGTTGGACATGAGCAGAGATAACAGAACAATTGGATGCAGTCTTATCCAGAGGTATAGTTCCATGAAAAAAAAATAAGCCGACACCAGTGTGCGCTGAGGTAATTGCTAAGGCCTCTACCTATGCAGAGGGAGAGCAAGCCTTCAAGAGAAAATAGTACATGTTATCCCTTATCATTCAATAATAGATAACATAAGAAACCCTCAAAGGGAGAAATCATATAAGACTCACTACTACTACTATGGCAACTCTGATGAAAATGAATTGAAAAGTGAGTTTGTGTGCTCGAAATGTCTTGACTGACTTTTTATATCCAAAACCTTGCATGAATGCTTCGGATCATCGTCTTGTTGAACAGCCGGTTTCGGCCCAACTTGAGCTCTCAGACTGATGGCCTGTTAGCCTGACTGATGGTTTTGTTCATGAATTCTCTGGTTTCTGTAATAATGTCAAGTTGTTCAGGCCCAGAGGACGAAAAACAGCCTCAGACCATGACACTCCCACCACCATGCTGGACCATAGGGCAGTGGCGGCTGGCCAATAGAGGGCGCTAGGGCGCCGCCCCACCACTCCCCACATCCTAGACTTCATTGAATAAGACTTTAAAAATTACTTTGATTTATTTATTTTTTTTTAAATGAGCGAGGTAAATATTATATAGTTAGTGAGTCAAATGTATAATCTGCAATAAAATGTAGATTCAAATTCTTCTACGTTGTCTAAAGTTACTGCTAGGTCACGTATTTCCGGCCTGGGGCGCAAGAATCTTTGCCCATTGACTCTCGTTATAAATTGTACATGCGCAGTTCGTTCCTCTCAATACAAGAGATAGGAGCTTGGTGGGGCGCAGGAAAGCTGAACCCCAACAGCTTTTATCTGAATGCTGCTGATTTACACACCACCAACCACTGGTTGACAGCAGAGAGCGAGTGGCTCGTGGTACATCTGACATAAAATGCGCCAGAATGAGACAATATACTCGGTCGTTTTCAAGGAGCTGGTTTAGTAGGAAGGCTTGGCTAACTGTATGTAGTGACACCAATGCTTTATTTTGCTTTCCCTGCACCCTTTTTCAAACGACAGGTCTCAGACCAGTATGGATTCAGACAGGTTTGAATGATTTAAACCACATATCAGAAAAAACAGAAGCAAATGTTTGGGAAAGTAAACATAGCTGCTCAGCTTGATGAAGGCTACAGGACAGGGATCTGTAAGCATAATGAAGAGGTTGACAAAAACAGGCACATCCTGTCTAAAATAATAAACTGTGTCAAGTTCTGTGGTGCCATAGAGTCATTGATAAAAATGTATGTACAAAAAGTTTAAACCACAAGGTGGCAAAGTCATATGGCTTTGAGCCAGTTCACTCAGCTTTTTGATGGCACTGGGTATTTCAAATGTTATTTTCTAGGTCTTACTGTGTTCATAATTTTCTGCCATTGTCTCAGGGTTTTGTGTTGTCAGATTTATTTTGCACTTATCGAGGCACGTTTCGCTTACTTTAGTCTTTCACCATTACATATTGTAGTATAAAAGATAATTATTATAAAGAATTTGCACTAATTGAAGTACCTTAACTTACCTTAAGCACGTTTCATTACAACAAATGTTGTAATTTTAAGTTTATGATGCAATGTGAATACAAAATTTTTATTCTCTTTAATTTTACTTCTGACTGAAATTTGGATTGCAGAATTGTGATTGTGAAACCTGGAAAATTGGCATAACTGCCTAAGTCAGCCTCTCCGACCAGACCCATGTTGTATGCATGCACTATAACTAGTCTGTTCTGTTGTCTATGTTGTCTCTTATGTTTGGAGTATGAGACTGTGTGACTCCAAGGAAGGTCAAGCACAATGGCAGCAGCATGGGGGGCTTTGGATGGGCAGTGTGTGATCACCTTTTACAGACAAAAGAGATTCTTAATGCTCATGGATGAGCAGTCATGGACATGGTGGTGAGTTCTGCAGAAAATAAAGCAGCTAGTATTGTTAGTTTCTTTTTTGTTGATATTTGCTTCCCTCATTTGCTATTAGGGATTATTTTTATCTATTAGTATTTTTATTTATTCATTAGTGCACCCTTTGACTCTGGGTGTGATGAAATGTGTGCCGAGGCCACAGAGCTCAGATTGGCTGTGACATAATGACAATCTGAGAGACTGAATGGGCACCAGATGAAACTCAGAGCTTCAGACTTCACTCTACCAACCTGAGAGAAACAGCGATTTCACTGTCTTAGTTAGCAAACCGTTACAATTTAATTCATTTAACAAAAGCAATTATGGAGGAGAATTTCTGTCCAGGTAAGACAAATCTACTTGTATTTTTCTTTTTTAAACAGATCTACTATCCTAAAACGTTCTTTCCAGCCAGTTCCTTTACTGTCTGGTTAATTGTCTCTGTGTGATAAAAGATGAAGCTAAATGTTTTAGCTAACATGCTGACATACCTTGTCTCACTTCTTTCAGCGTGGATGGATCAAGTCATTCGCCTCAACGCCCTCAAAGGTGATGATGACGAATTCATGACTTACATCCCAGCCAACGACCATGGAGAGAGACGCTATGCTTACGCTCCAGCCTCTATCTCTGGATACGCTGTTGAGCTCAACTGTGCCCTGTCTCCATTTGCTCAGCCCACCTCAGCTGAAGACCATTGGGAGGGACGATACGCTTATGCTCCAGCCTCTAACTCTGAATACGCTGTTCAGCTCAACTGTGCCCTGTCCCCAATTTCTCAGCCGACCGTAGGCTCCAGATCTACCTGTGGACTTGGGAGTCTCCACTTCTGGGAACCAGTAGTCAGCGCAGAGGAAGACGTACCTCTCGTAGCGAAGGACGAGACTTCAGGAAACGCTGAACCATGCAGCCATCCAGCCCAGGACGCCGAGAGTCCATCCAACCTGCTCAGAGATGCTGAGGCTTCATTCAGCACGGCGCAAACCAGTGAGACCATAGAGCTCATTGGGAGGCTGCTGCAGCAATCCTCCATTGGTGACCTAGAAGACCATGTGTATGAATACTGCAAGAATGTACTTGGTGAAAAGTACTTCTATGCGCCTTCATCTGATGTACCTGGATTTGTGGTTGACTGCTCTTCACCCTGTGGGCCGTATATATAAACCAGCTTGATACATGGGAGCCAGTCGTCACAGCAGATTCTGACTCAACGCAGTTCCTCTCAGACTTGGAAAAAGAGGAAGAGGGCCAAGACCATGTGGTCCTCAAGGAAGACAAAGTCATGTTTTCTGCCAGTAATCCAATTGATGAAAGTGCCACAAGTGTCCATGAAGATCCAAATCCTGAGTGTGATGAGAAAAGCAACGTCACTACTTTGCTCTGTGCTGGGCCTGACAGCAGTATCACTGCACAGGAGGAGGGAGACTTCGTCCAAGGGCTCGACCCTGCAGGACTTAATTGCTCCAACGTTGAGGTCACCTCTTCAAAACCAAAGAAAGAGAGGAAGAATTCTGGCTGCTTCTCTTGGCTCTTCCGTCTCTTCAGGCGAAAGAAGAACAGCAAATCCTCTAATGCAAATCGTACTTGAATCATTCTGCTTATTGTCATGTTCAAATAAATGTATTTAAACTAAATACATTTAAACTAAATACATTGTGGATTCTATCTGTACAAGTGTATTTGTATAAACCAAGGGATCGACTATTCTTTGTTTTGTTTTAATGTCATTTTTTTGTCATTTTGGAACAAAACTCAATATTGCCTACAGAAATAGAGTCTTGTTTTGGGGCTGATCCATTCGCTACCAAAGCAGGGAAGCTTCCACTGCAGACCTTTTCGAAAACAAGGAGACATCTGCAAGATGATGAGAATGCATTTTCATCAGCAGCCCACACCTGATTCCTTGTCATGTTACTTTACAGTTAAATGTTTTACAGCTCAGCAAATACAAATAAAGGCCTTTTCATTTATTTAAATACACTGATGATACCTTAGTACATGTTTGCTTGATTTTTGGTATAGCCCCCCCTGGAGAAAAATGCACCAGCCGCCACTGCCATAAGGATAAGGTTATTTTGGTGATGGTTGGTTTATCTCCAAACATGGCATTTACTGTGACCAAACAGTTCAATTTGGACTCACCTGTCCAGAGAACAGACTTCCAGAAAACTTTGTTCTTTTTAGACAGTAGGGGCTTCTTCCTGGCTACCCTTCGTTGAAAGCCATTTTTATTTAATGCTCTCCATTTGTATATTATTTGCCTCATAGTGGACTGATTGAGCTCAAATCTTTTTGATATGACTTTATAGCCTTTCCAAGATGATGCAATTGTGAATTGTGTTTACTGTTCACGGTGTGCGCCGCTATATTGCTGTGACGTCAGGTGTGTTTATATCGGCGAACTCAGACCAGTTGGATCTTGCCCGAGTTTCCGAGTTTCCGACTGGGAATTCCTACTTGAATAACTGTTCTATTGCACTTTTCTGTTTTTTTTCCGAGTTCCAAGTACAATGGAATGCACCATTAGATCGCAATAGTGTTATTTTTCACCTGCATGGGTAACACCAAACTAACCAAGTAACCTCACCTGTATTTCTGGGAGTGCCACACAAACTCCAACCCAAAGACCTTTGATTGGTTAACTTCCTACCGAATTATTTGCCCACCTGATTCTACTTAAGTGCTTGATTTAGCAAGAGGCAGTTCATTTATTTTTGCACCTGCACTAATTCTCTTTAAACTACTTTCATTTTACTACATTCACAGTTTCCACAATGGCTGTGGAACAATGCAATTGGTAAATGAAGATCCTTTATTTCAGTTAAAATGTACATTTTGATTAAATAAGGATTGCATGGTAAAAACTCAAAATATCTTTAAATACACAAGAGGTTCACAAACTTTCAAGCATGACTGTATTTTTTCCTCTCGGGTCCTGTAGTAGAGACTGGTATATTTTAACAAATCTAGACTGAAGGGTGCAAGATAAGAACAAAGTGAATGTATTTGGGTGGATATCCCTTTCCATATATTCTATAGCGTGTTATGTGAGTATATAAAATGTTTTTGTTTTAATTAAAAACTGCTACAAAATGGCTACATCGATCTTCATATTATCAGATTACAAAAAAATATAAATGTCCAGCTCAACTAGGTTAAATAACTAGTTTCTACGATTTTGTCTTTAGTCTGATTAGTGGCATCGGTGGTGAAAAAAAACACTGCTGCGGTCTCGCGTAATGTAACGAGACTTGCCCGTTTTAACAGGGCTTGGAAACCCTGTTGCAACCCTCTTCCCTTCGCTGTTCACAAGCAAGGTAAATGGATGTTTCTCTTCCCGCAAGTATTTTATGAAAAGTATGGCCAAATCGTTACCATTCATCCTCGAAACTTAACCGGGTAGACTATTTCATATAAATTGACTAGTGTGGGGGCTTTGCTTGAATGTATAGACATGTGTAGGCGCTTATTTAGAGATTTTGTCTCGTATGTTGCGCTCACACTCCCAAGCCTGTTAGCAATGGCTGCCCCCATGCTACCGCGTTGAGGCCTGCTAGCTGGCCGGCTAGCTACACCGTTTTTACCATTCCGTTCCAAATTAGTGATGTATTTTAAAGTATATCATTCTGGGCTCAGTGTTGTCTTATCGAATGTCAGCTGTGCAGTCTTAATGGAGTTGAGGACACGTTCGTGTTTATCCTGTGTCTACTTGGTAGCTAGTAGTGCCTAACTTCAGAATTGCTAAGAAGCTTCTGCCGTTTTGATGGCGTGTTGTGCACATGTAACAATCTCAACTGCTGATTACCTAGTTGGACTGTTAAAATGTCTGGTCTTGTCTGTCGCCACCTCAATAAATGTCAGTCACGTTGGCTGGATGAATGGTGTTAACTTGAGTAGGTTAGTCATCCCCTTCACACAATAGATAAATAAAATAACTCCAAACCGTGTGATGCCCTCTGTCTATGCTCATTTTATACATAGAAATGTCCTTCCGATTGGCCATAGTTACATTGTGAGGTTTCGTTTGAGTGGATTTAGCATCAGCTCAGTCTCGATTCTTGAGTTAAATTAATAGGAATACTTGAATTAAATTGTGCTGTGCATCCCCATGTTTTCATCAGATGCCAGGTGTCACAGTGAAAGACGTCAACCAGCAGGAGTTTGTCCGTGCCCTGGCGGCCTTCCTGAAGAAGTGAGTTGTATCTAATATTTGCCACACTAGTGTTTTTGGGATAATTAAAAAAAAAAAAGAACGAAGTTCTATGGGTGATTGTCTGGCAACCCTGATTTTCAGGGGACTTGGATTGTGTACCCATTGCAAAGAGCTATAGCTATGCATAGGACACTATAATTAAGTTGTATTGAAGCCTTTAAAAATGGACTCATGCCATACTTAAAACCGTACAGTGCACATCAACAAAAGCCTGGTGAGCACTCCCACTATGTTTATATACTGACATTTTTATCCCGTCCCCAGGTCAGGAAAGCTGAAGGTGCCAGACTGGGTGGACCTTGTCAAGTTGGCTAAGCACAAGGAGCTGGCCCCCAGTGACGAGAACTGGTTCTACATCAGAACTGGTAAGTCCAAATATCTCTCTCCACGCAGGGTTCCCACTGGTCATGAGATTTCTGGAATTTCAGAAATGGGTCACTTTGCAGGAATATACCAGAATAGTTTCCAACTTGTTTCTGATGTTTGTTGCATTAGAAGGTGGTTATCAGCTGGTTTTCTTCACAGCCAGCCCAGCTGTAGAGGAAACCAGACTGTGTAACCCTTTAGAACCTTTCTGAGGGAAAAACATTCCAGTAAGTAAATGTATATCATGGTAGCGCGCCAAGACTTATGGAAAGTCATGGCATTTTTCAATAACACAACTGTCTTGTTGTTTACCAATAACTATTGTTTATATGTTAACCTGTTGCCTCGGGGTGGCTACAGGCCAGTTGGAGCTTGAGGCGGGTATGTGGTCATGCTGTGGATGGAGCGCAAGCTGGGGGCTGTGGCGCTTGGCTCTGTGTAGTCTGTTATTTGCGGTTTTTCATAAGCAATTTCTGCTTAAAATGGAAGGTAAATGCCCATAGAGAGAATTGTTTTCCTGTATCAGTTATTTGGGCAACGCTGGCTAACGTAAATGCAGACGAAAAGTGATGCAGTTAAAGTAGTTACGATATTTAAAATAAATATTGTAAGATTCATGTAAGATTATTTCCCACAGTCAGACATCCTGACATTAAAGTGAAAATGACAACAGTGGAACGAGTTACCTGCTCCAAAAATGATGTTCGCTGGTAAGCGCTGTATTCACTGTCGAAGTTTTGTCCCAATTAATGAATACATTGAAATATTGATTTTGGGTGAATTTCTCAGCCAAGTGCGGCTAACTATTCTTCCTAAGGTGCCTTGCCTCTAAACCGTTGCCATGAGAGATATGGCGCATACACACAGTTACTGTCCAAAATGAAAAGTACACTGATCATCAATGTATAACATTTGATCTACGAAAGTAAAACTTTTTCCAAAGTACTACATTTTGCCCAAAATGTTAGTACCAGTGTTTGTAATGTCCACAACCCACAGCAAGTTGTGATATATTGAAAATCCCAGATCCAGGATAGCCTTGTAAATAAAGACATACCAGTGAGTAAGTCTACGGCTGTTCAGAGCAGGCCAGCCAACCTGAGCGTACAAGGTGCAATGGTGTGTAAGTGCTTTACAGTTTATGAATCTGAAGGCTCCATGATGGTGTCAATTGTACAAAAACACACAGGATGCATATAAATATAGAACACCATAATCAATGACAGGGATAAAAGTTGCAGCAGCACATACCGCCCGGCTCCAGACCAGGGCCATATTCTGACAAGCAAATAACCGCTAATGAGGGACAAAAGAGTAATTTCAGCAGGGTGGGGAGAAGGTGACATAAGATTGGGGTTTCCCACAACATGGTAATATTTGGGTGGCACACCCAGTTAAATGAACAGCCAACAGAATACATTTTTGTTGGATTAATTTCATGTGCTGTTATGCATGAAGCTGGCTGTTCTCACTGATGTATTTAAGATTTAATGCTACCAGGCACCGAATGTGTAAGTGAATTGCAATGATCATAATTCACTGCACCCATGACGTAGCGTGTCTGTGCTCCTTCGAAGTGGAGAGACAGTTTGTAACGTAGGCTTGACAATCAGATGGAAGTATAATGGTCAGCCAATGCTGCAGTGCCATTATACTAGATGAAGAGAATTGAGTGCCTGAAAGTGTTACTGGGCTTGCTAAGTGAAATGTCAGTAAAGTCTTCCCCAGTAGCAGAGGCTATTCTATAATAGCAGAGACTATAATAATCCCTTGTCACCGCTAAACCTAAATCATTTTTTTTAAATGGGCAAGTTGACTCATTTAATGCAATAGTTTAGAGTTGTAGTCCACCACTCAGTGCTGCTCTTTTACAACCGTATTCTTGCACTTTTGGCCACTGGCTAGCTGCGCTGGGGTGGTTTAGGGCTTCAGTGCATGTGTCAGTAAAAATGAAAAAGGGCTATTTTTGAGCTATGTATTTCCAAATCAGGCCATGCACTTTTAAATTAAAATGCCTATACTGGCTTCAAACATTCTGCCCACTACAGCTGCTACCCCCGGGGCTGTGACAGACGAACACAGGCAGGATGAGGAGAGTTCACAAGCCAACAGGTTGCTTTATTTGTACACAACATGGGACGACCCGATCTTGACTGACGCTTTCGTCCGGTGCACCTTCCGCCCGCCACCCCCACCCTTATTTATTTCGCTCGCCTTGTTCCCTTTTTTTGCCTGCACTTTGTGCTGCCTACAAACTTTCGCAGCGTATAAAACCTGCGAGAATCCAGTGACAAACAACAAAAATGTTCGAAGACCTATCCATGTGCAACCAATGACAATGCTGCAACGGAACGAAACAGCACTGCCCCTATGGGGCAAGTGACCGATCAATCAACTGTCCCGAACCTCTCTTACTGGCCCCGAGCCATCCTAATTTTCGAGCCCTGCCATATCCAGATTTACTGCTGTGGTCACCAGCCCACTTATCTAACCAACCTCCATTTGTCATGAGTGTTGGGAAGGATTCCCAATGTATTGCAACTTTGGCCGCTGAGCTATTAACACCCTCTCCCCTGTCCCCTCAGCATCCACAGTTCGCCACCTGTACCTCCGTGGGGGTGCTGGCGTAGGCTCTATGACCAAGATCTATGGAGGTCGTATGAGGAATGGCGTGTGCCCTGCCCATTTCAGCGTAGGATCCAAGAACGTGGCCCGCAAGGTGCTGCAGGCCCTCGAGCTGCTCAAGATGGTGGAGAAGGATCCCAATGGGTGAGTCCCCTTTGTCCACTTCACTTTCCCCCCCCCCCCCCCCCGTGAAGTAGAAGCCCAAACTAAAAGTTTTGGAAGGGCTGGACATGGTTCTTGATGCTAAGTAACTATTGAAAATGGTATTTGACTGTTAATAATACTTGGCACATGTTTCAGCACTCACAGGACTGTGAGGCGGTTCCGAGTGAACATGTAACCCTCCATGTTGGGCCATGGATGTACCATCTCTGTCCTATTAGTCGGAACTGATCTGGCTACCATCATCTAAATGTAGTTAAATTCATGGTGGGTAACTCGGAGCCTGTAAATCCATGAAGATTTTACTGAGAGCCACCATGATAAAGATTTAATCAGTCTGCAGCAAGTGAACTAAATCATGGGCGCCCTTTTTGTTCAGTTGAAGCGAGAAGGAAAATGGATGTACATTTTGAATTGGCCTTTGCAAAAATCACTCCCCATTATCCACAGTGAGACAACTGTGTAGGATTTGGATAATTGATCACTGGCTTTTCCTGACCATAATATTGTGCTCAATGGGGAGTATAGGAGTATTAATCGAACACTTTTTCAGGTTGTGTTGGTTGATTTGCCCTGTTATGTTCCCTCGTTTCCATGTCTTTATTTCCTTGTTCTCTCTTCCCCCTCAGTGGTCGCAGACTAACTGCCCAGGGAACCAGAGACCTGGACAGAATTGCTGGCCAGGTGAGAAACTGTCTTCGTCTAGTTACTGTTAGAAGTAGCTGCAGTCTGTGCTCAGATGTAATGGTTAAGATCTGCTCCTCGAACTGCATGCAGCCCTGCTAGCTGAGGATTGAATTCCACCAGATCCCTGTGTCTCACCTGCAGTCGTCCTACTGTCTCAATAACAAAAGAAATACAAGTGGTGGACCGCCTACTGTGCTTCAAACAGTAGCTGCGTTCCTGGAGAGTTGTAGGCTCTGCTACAGCCTGATCCAGCACCATGCTACAAGTAAAATGCTTTCAATTTGACTCCCCAGCTGTTGAATCAGTCATATCCCAGCCTCATGCTGGCCAGGCAAAGGTTGTTTTCTCTGCCTGCCTGTCTGTGATACTGGCTGCCTTTTTTTTTTTTTTTTTTAATCTGAAGTGCAGATTCACCCATGGTGGTGCCCTAAAGAATGTTGCATCACAAAAATTACATCCCTTTGTTTTCATGCACACCTTGTCAGTTCTGGGAGTACACAGTCCCAGCGTTGCTTTAGCATGCAAGCCTCTGACAACAGTCCTTGGGCAAGTTTGCTTCTGCCAAAGTGCCCGTGGAGGCCAAGTGACTTGTCTGTCTTGTGTAGCGCACTGCTGGAATTGTCTGTTCGCCTTCACACAAAAACAAACAGCAGTTGTGCCTTGTCAAAAATCAGGAGAGAGGCAGCAGTGGTGTGATAATCCAAGGGTAAAGGGGGTAAACATGAGGAGAGAATTTCATGCTTGGCAAGCCCGCCGTATGGCACCAGTTTTCTCCTTGTTTACCCATGCTAATGAGCAGACCTGGGCCCAGCCCCGCCTGTCTGCTGCACAGAGCTGGCAAAAACCACGCTCACTTGGCTCCCCTACTCCTCCCGATCCCCCTTGTGTGTTGTAGTTTCTGATGGCTTTTTAAGAAATTGCTTTTTTCCCCTTGCAAGCAAGGCTCCTGCCATGTACCGTCAGTAGGACATGTGTGGTGTTTTTGGCAGCAGTCGTTGCACTGAAAACAATTTCAGCTCCAAGCTGTCAGCATTGTGATTCCATCAGGATGTTAACTCAACTTAAGCGTCTCTCATACACTGCAGCAACTTTTGAATACATCTGATTTAATGCTTGTTTTTCTGTCTCCACAGGTTGCGGCAGCAAACAAGAAAGCTGTTTAATAATAAATCTTTTTTTGGAGAAAGTCAAATGCTTGTGGGCTCCCTTTTTTTTGTGTTTAACCTCATTTGTGGAGATTCAAGGTGGACCTGGCAAGATGCTAATGGTCCTCACAATATGTTGAAGTTCTTTGCTCACCCCGCCTTAAGAAATTGCTTGAAATGCTGAATCTGTTTCTGACTTTCATTTGGCCTTTTGCTAACCAAATGTATTGGTGGGAGGGGTTGAAAGGAGAGTAAGGTACTTGACCTCATGAGTTCCTTTCTTAATGGAAGTAGAATATCAATATCTGGTTGTATAAACTGACCCTAACTGTCTGGCTTGAATGTCACTCGCCCCAAAGGGCAGATAGAGAGAGAGAGCCTCTGAACCTATGAGCCTCCTCATAATATCCAATCAACCAAAGCTCACCACAGGGTGCAGTTGCATACCGAAGGATCTTAAAGCTTCCAGGAGCTGTTCATCATTGAGCCTACTAATCTTTTGTTCCCATGGCCATGCATTCATATAAAGTGTAGTTGGGTTTTTTTTTTCAGACTCATGAAACCCTGACAGCCCTCTGAAAAAATACTGTTCATATAACAAAAGCAGATGATTACATTTCCATGACTGACTTGAGTGGCCGATTGGCTGGTATGGGATGATGTCATTATTGAGCCCTTGGAGCCAGGCCCACAGTGCCACCTAGAGACCTTTGCAGCCAATAAGTTATTAAACCAGCGTATGTTCCTATCAGATCTAATACGTTTCATTACTACACTAGCTCAACAGGAAAATTGAAATCAAAGTCTTTGGGGAAAGGGATTGGCTCATGAGGAGTGAACCCTGTAGCCATTTAAGAGTGTCATTTATAACATTTGGATTGGGCCGTTTCATATATTTCCTGCTCTGGTTTCTTTTTAAGGAAATGGATGTGCACATTTTTCTCCACATACTGTAGAAGTTTCACGCAGCGCATCATCTAGTTTGGTGGTGCTCCTTAAATCCTGCAGAGGGTGCCAAAGCCTATAGAATATCTATTATGGCTCTATATGGGGCCTGAGAAAATATTCCTATTAGGACATTTGACAGGTAATGGTGACACCACTAGTGCTTTTCAAGGTAAGAGCACCAAGAAATAATGACATGGTGTCAAAATGTCAAGCTGTTGCAAAGTTTCCAAGCCGATTCTCCAAAGGCTCTTGGGCCAAGATTGAAAGATTTTACAGATTAAGCACTTCCTAAAGGCCACTTGTTTCAGCTATATTGATTTTCCCAGGTTAATTTTGGTCTGATGATATGCACGATGTACTACAGTGGTCAGATTCTTCACTGCCAGAGCCTCGGGATCTTATCACAGAGAAATGTAGTGCAGAGCTTCACACACGGCCGGTCTACAGCTAAACATCCAATTCCCATTTTCCTTTTGGGCCAATGGAGCTTCATGCAAAAGACATTAATTTCATTCCTCAGCCAGCCTAACGCCTCAGGCTAGAAAACCATTTACTACACAACCAAATGAGGGAAAACGTGTTAGCAGTGTTCGTGTATCTTTGTCCCTTTTGAGATAATACAGATTGCTTTGATATTGTGCATTCAGTTCGTGTCCGGATTTGAAGAGCAGCAGCCAGAAGGTGTTGTGTGCTAACAGGTCTGTGCTACTGTACACAGCCTGTTGTGCTCAGCCTGTTTGTGTGTGCACATATCTGTTCCTGTGTTTGCAGGATGCCATGTGCACGGCGTAGATCCCTGGCCAGTGAGCCTGCTGTTTGCCAGTCTCTCATCCACTGTTGGCGTGTCTGTACTGTACACACAGTGCGGTGTGTATTCCTCCATCCAACTGTGTACAAGGCCGTCTCATCTTCTTTATGTCAGTCATCATATAAACTGTCTGCATCAATTATTCTGCACATCTCTCAGGAAATATTAATCTCCAGTCTTTTTATACACACCTTCATTCTCTCTCTCTCTCTGTCCTCCCGTCTATCCCCTCCTCTTTTCATTTGGAGACCAGCTGTTCCTAAACACCTGAACCCATCTTCCCTCCCTCCCCCCGGCCCATCCCTCTCTCTCCCTCCCGCCCCCTCCTGATCCCTCTTTTTCTCTACCCTGTAATTTGGAGGAGAAGGATAAACATGTCCTTGAGCGATGGGGAGAAATGTATGGAATGCACAAGAGGTCTGCTGTGTTTGTTCACTTGCTACTGTCGGGCCTGTCGAGTGTGTGAGTGTTTGTGTGTGTGTGTGCTTTTGTGCATCCATGCTTCATGGGAGTGTGTGGCTTTTTCTTTTTTTTCCGAGCAATTTTCAGTTTCAGTCAATCATCTTGTTTGTGCACCCATGTGTCATTGTGTACAATGTAATTATCAACAGGCTTCACTACAGCAATTATTGCTGTGGAACAATTACCACATTGCACATCCAAGCAGTTTGTCTTTTTCGATTGTTTGTTGTGTGTGTGTGTGTGTGTGTGTGTGTGTGCACCTCCTCTCTCTCCTGTCAGCTCAGCTTGATCACACTGAGAATGGATGCAGACCTGCCTCTCACCTCCTCGGGGCTGGAAACCACAGATAACTAAGAAATGTCTCTGCTGCACAAGTCTCTCCAAAATAGAACCGCTATCAGGAGAGCTGCTACACACTCATGCACGCGCGCACACACACACACACACACACACACACACACAGACACAGTCAACCCACTGCCTCATGCCCTGTGGCACATTTTCCTCAGAAGACATATCTCCAGAGAGTTTCCCAGCATTCCCGGGCTCCGGCATGCCAAATCCAGGGAGGTTTTCTTGGGAAGCCGTCAAGATATTTTCCACCGATAAAATCATCCCTTCCTGTCACAATGCTTTTCTCATGTGTCTCATATTGCTGTGTTACAGAGGACATCTTCAGACTTCCCATCTAAACATCTCAAGAATCCATTGCAGTGTTTGTGTTCATGAAAGTAACACGGCATTATGTCCCAGGCCTTTTTGCCCTTGACCTTGACCGTTGAGTAAAACGTTGAGCAGTAATGTAAACTCATCAAGGGGGGAAGTCTAATATAAGCCAGTAGCTACACCAACAAACAGAGCAGACACAGAGGCCGGTTACAGTGTGTTTATGTTGTGTTGGCGTGGGTCGGCCCTCGCCTGTAAGAGTGTGTTTATAGAAATTAGCTTGAGGGCTAAAGGTCAGTAGCCGCTCCTCTCGGCCTTACAAGGCTGGAGGCGAGAAAACCCCTCAACCACAAGAGGGCTTAACTGTCCCAGTGGGTCTGTACCAGATGACTGATAGATGGGTGTGTGTGTGTGTGGTTGAACGAAGAGGTTTGACCCTTGTGTATCTCTTCCCTGATAGTTTTAGGGTCTTGTGTGTGTGTGTGTGTGTGTGTGTGTGTTTCTGTTCTCCTGAGCGCCGTCAGCTCTAATCTGTCATCCTGTTTGGCCCTCAGAGCAGGTGGTGTGAACTCGCAGTGTGCCGCCCAGCCAGTCCGGCACCACGGGACCCTGTTGCACTGCCCCACAGCAGGTGTGTGTGTGTGTGTGTGTGTGTGTGTGTAGGGGAAACACCACCCATGTGTGTGTGTGTGTGTGTTTGTGTGTTTCCTTTGCTCGTGAGCCTGAATCCCCCACCTGTCACGGAGGGTGGGGTGCAAAGGGAGGATGACAGAGCATAGAACAGATGCTGTCTACAAAGCTAGTCGAATTGACACAGTATGTCTGCTCTGCGCGTGCATGTGTGTGTGTGCGTGCGTGCATGTGTGTGTGTGTGTGTGTCCGTGCACCCTCAGATCAGCTTTCAAGTCATTCACACTTTGATGCCGCGGCCCTGCGCTTTCTTCAGTGCAGAACAAAAGAGTGACGGAGGGAGACAGCGAGATACTGAAGTGACACCGAATGGCTGTGGAGATAGTTGACACCGTGACAGTCAGGGAGATAGGAGGAAGTTGTGTGTGTGTGTGTGTGTGTGTAGTCCTTCGCTTCATCATGTCTGTCTTTCTCTCTCACTCTCACTCTCCCCGTCTCTTTTTATGTGTGTGTGTTAGTGTGTGTGTGTGTGTGCTTTCCCGTGAGTGTTTGCGGGAGGATAAACTCCAAAGAAATGCCAACCAAAGGTCTGAGGGACTGACGGTTTGTGAAGTTGTCTGACCTCCGTCTCTCTCCACCGGGGAGTAGCGACCAGAAAACACCTTGTGGGAAGTGTGTGTGCATGAGACACCTTATTATTGTTTTTCTGTTCACAGTGATTGGTCGAGCTAACCTCGCTCACATGTGTGGCGGGTATTAAGGACCGACCTGGACTCCCTGCCTACCCCGACTGTGGTGGGTTTAGTGAAGCCTCTGGGTAGTGAGATAACTAGATTTTTCCACCTTCCTCCCCTTCAACCTCTTATTATTACATCTTATTAACCTCCCCTCTTCACCTCCTCTCTCTCCTCCCCTGTTCCCCCTTCCCCCTGTCTATCAGGAGCAAATACGCCTCCAGTTTCTGAACACTCTCCCCCTTTAATTTGAACCTTCTTTGCGCTGATATCTTGCAAATCCCCCCAATGTGTTTAAACAATATTAAACATGGAATCCGGTGAAATGACTCAAGGTGTTTCTGGGGGAAGATCTGAATTGATATTTGCGTGGAGATTTGTGTGTGTGTGCAGTTAAAGCGTGCAGAGACGTAAGCGGCAAATCCCAAAGTCACTATGATGGTTGTGGCTCGCATTAGGTTGTTTGCATTCGGTGCAATAGATGGAAAGGGATCGGCTTTACGTTTGCCTACGTTAATAGAGAAACGTGACTTTAGACGTCCGAAAAACACCAGCTGGACTGCACACACACACACACACACACACACACACACACCTAATTCTGCATTCAGACGTAGTAGATGTGTAATGACCAACAGGACAGTAAACCCTTGTCCTCCAGACTGCAGCACTAGAGCCTCTTATGACGAGCAGTTTGCACGTCTAGCTTTAGCATGATCGTATCGTGACTTGGCAATATAGTTCACAAGTTCCTCGTCATTGAATGTGGAGAAGATGGTATGAAACTGTGGAGCGGGGGGGGGGGGGGAGGTGCACCACCGCAGTGAGCAGTTGGGAGGTTTCTTTTTCTCCATGCTGTGTGGTGAACACCTAAAGGCTACTGGCAGGTTAATGGCCATCGGTCCAAGGTGACACCTAACCCAGGTATGCTGTGTTTGAGTGTGTGTGTGTGTGTGTGTGTGTGTGTGTGTGTGTGTGTGTGTGTGTGTGTGTGTGTGTGTGTGTGTGTGTGTGTTCAGGTTGCAGAGGTTAGGCAGCTCATTTCAGGCCGCTGCAGGGCTATTGTGTCTTTGTTCCTTCCGTCGATACTTGCCTCTCTCGCACGGCGACCTCCTCGACCCCGTGTCCTCTCCCCTCCCCTCCCTCTGGTCAAATTCCAACACCTTGATTTTACTCTACTCTCTCTCTCTCTCTCTCTCTCTCTCTCTCTCTCTCTCTCTCTCTCTCTCGCTCTCCTGTGTTTCTCACCTTTTCTCTCTCCTCACACCTTTCCTCTCTGTGCCAGCCCCGCCATGCTCTCTCCCCTGTCTTTTCACCTTTCACCTCCAATTTCCCAAGGCTTTGGCATCTCTCTCTCTCTCTCTCTCTCTCTCACTCTCTTTCCCCTGCTCCACCACTCCTATATTTCTTCCTCCTGTTTTTTCTCCAACCTCCTTCTCTCTGTCGGCATATTTCTATTTATTCCTCCCTGAACTCACTTCCATTGACACAATTGTTAACAGAGTATGTGTCCTTGGGCTCAGGAAATCTTGGTCCCTGTTAGTGTACCTTTCCTCCCTAAAGAGAGAGATAAACCTACCCATCCCTCTTGTCAATGGACTACTGTTCCTGTCTGGGCTTGTGTGTGTGTGTGTGTGTGTGTGTGTGTTGTGTGTGTGTTGTGTGTGTGTGTGAGAGTGTGTGAGAGCAAAAAGTAATAAGAGAAATTCCTACAAATTACCTTGTGTAAATGTGCGTGCAAACCCAGCGTGACCGAGAGGAGAGGTCGTGTTAGCGGGAATCGTATTAGCCGCTGAGTTGCGTTCAAAGCTCCCTTGCCCTTCCTGTTTACTCACAGTTCTCCATCAAAACACTCCACTGAGAAACTCCACGCTCTCTCTCCAGCGTGAGGAAAAATGTTTCGACACTTCATTTCCAGTTACCACTTGAACATTGACTGCACACATTTATGCGAATTGCACGACACATAAACCAATGATATTCCAATGTCACATATATAATCCCCTCTGATATATTTTGCCGTGGGTGTGCAGTACTTCTAGTCTTGATTAGGGGCCATTTGGGGCCCCGTTGGGATCATGACTTCAGGGCATGAGAAGCTGAGACCAAACCACATTTGACCGCTGACACCAATCATACGACCCAGACTGTTCCTCCATGAAAATCCAGGCAAACTGCAGGGATCCATCTTCCATTTAATTTGACGGTGCTGTCTGGCGGTGGCGGAGGTTTGGTACGACATTAGGCTAACGTTATGTGCTAGCCTCAGGGCTCGCCCAATACAGCCACGCTTCCCCGCCTCCTGATGGAGAAACTGTTCTCTCTCGCATTTTCTCCTCTCGTTATTCCATTTTTTTTTCTCTTTTCCATCATACAGTCTCTCTCTCTCTCTCTCTCTCTCTCTCTCCTCTCCTCTCTCCCCATCAGCCAACGCTTACCACTCACTATCTAGCACAAGGACACCGGTACCTCATGAATAGCAATGTACCGAAATAGCAGCCCCCTAGACATTACAAGGACAGTGTGTGTGTACATGAACATGCTTGTATTCATATATGTATGTGTGTGTGTGTGTGTGTGTGTGTGTGTGTGTATTCCCTAACATCAGTAATCCCCATGTCCACATCCAATCCTCCAACAAATGAAGAGTTCATCTCTATTGTAAGAGGATCCAGTCTGTAGTCTGAAGTGATCTTCTTCTTTTTTTTTCAATGAAGAACACTGTTACTTACTATTACTATTACTTACTACTATCCTTTACAAAGTACTGTCACTTCTTTCAGGTTTGTTTTGTAAGTGTAGGTGTCACTTTATATCCTGGTTTTCAACACAATAAAACAATACAGTCGGTGTCCTTTTCATTTGCAAATAATCAATTAGATAAAGGTCCCGTAACTATGGGAGGGATGTCTGTGTGCAGTGTGTGTCATAGTGTATTATGTTACACAGACAGTCATTTATCTCTCTCAGTCAGTGTTTGTCTGCCTTTGCAATCCGGCTGCTGAGGTTCAAGGTCTGGCCATGGAGCAGGTCAGCCCGAGTTTAATCACATGGAGCCTCTCTGGCCCGTAGAGCTACTCTGTGTGTGTGTGTGTGTGTGTGTGTGTGTGTGTGTGTGTGTGTGTGTGTGTGTGTGTGTGTGTGTGTGTGTGTGTGTGTGTGTGTGTGTGTGTGTGTGTGTGTGTGTGTGTGTGTGTGTGTGTGGCTTTAAGTTTCTATGCCTTTGTGAGATGTTTTTGTGGCGTCTTGATCTAGTTGCTACATTGTTGCAACAGACCAATCCCAATGTTTACAAACGTTGCCGTGCAGGAAACCGCCGCTAGCTAACTAGTGACTTAAACAACTTCATGTCTCGTTATGAAACTTGGTCAGAATATTAGAACGGTTTGTCTGATCAGATAAATTCACCCTTTCTAACCTGCCAGATCTCCCTTCCTTCCTGTCAGTGGGTGTGTGATCCAACTGAATGGCGTATCTTATTATTGTGAGCGTATCTTATTGCGACACCGTGATTTGTGGTCATGTCATGTCAAGACATACTTTATTGGGTCAGTGATTTTTGTGTACTACCGACCCAAGACACTATAAACGTCAGTCAGGTCTTACAATTTAATTTAAAGCCTAGATAGCTCAACGTATAGGAGCCTTGAAACCTTTTGGACCTGAATTTAGTTTATATCCAGACAGACATGTTGCCTAGTTGTCTGTCTGCATATAGAACTGTCCTTGTATTAGTTACCTGATGTAAAATGTTCACTGCAAACACGGAAACTTCCCATGAAGTCCTCATCCAGTCGGTTCTTCTAATAGCTTGCTTGTTTTCTTTGTGTCTGATTATCCTGTAAAAACGAAGGTCATGATTGGTGACGTTGACATAATCTTGGTCTATAAGGGGACAAACTACACACACCATGTTACAGTGGATTATTTCACTTCAGTTCAGCCATTTTCCACCCTCTAAACGTCTTCCTCGTTTCTTTCTCTCTCTCTCCCCACTTACTTACCCTCACTCTCCTCCTGTCTAACTCTGCCCCGCACCCCCCACCCCCCGACCCCACCCATCCACTTCCCTCTTCCTCTCTCTCTCTCTCTCTACTCAGCTGGTGGGCCAGCCAGGAGGCAGAGTGTGCGTTTTTGAGGAACGTAATCTGCTTCCATTTCCATTTCAATCCCCCGTTCACAGCTGGAACCGAGGCGCTCTTGCATGCAGATGAGTCGACTCTCTCTAGAAAACACCGTCAGACGAGAGACGGGGCAGGAGACGAGGAGGATGAGGGGCAGCGCAGGCTAAATGAATTAAAGATGATGTGATGAAGTAAAGGAACAGTTGTTGACACGGGGAATTCATTCAGTTCAACTTTATTGTCGTTCCACTTAAGAGCACAGTGACAACAACAACAACACTTTTTCTTGGATCACGGCGTCTACCAAAAGAATGAAAGTGAAACAATACAACAATAGTAGGTCATGGTCCTTCAGAGTAAGAGCCAAACAAAACAAAGGCAGTTCAACAAGGCAACACGGGCGAACAATGCGGTTCCTGTATGACACATTGTAGAAATCTTTTTTTTTTTTAATTGGATTTTTATGACTGCAGCAATAACAGTAACAGTGTAAGTGATGTGAGCGTTTTAGTAGCAATCAGTGGGGATCGTGAGGCACGTGGGAGTACAGGACGTAGGTGTAAAGTATCTCTTCAAATGAAAAACGCTCAAAATGTGGATGGAGGACGTCTTTGATGCCGCGTTCTTGGAAACTCAAACCACTTTTCAGGCTTGAAAACGTTCAATGTGACTTTCTCGTTCTAATCCAGACGCGATTAAAGACAAAATTTCAAAACATTGTGAATGTGATGGAGGACATTTTTCAACCCCGTGTTCTTATCACTTCAAACACTTTGAGGTTAGAAACTTTCAACATGACTGCTTCTGGATGATCAGTTCAAAAGCTGATCCACTCTACAAGCAAATCAATGAACCAGGAATCACTGAATCAGTTTCATACGCTTCCCATCCACACAGCCATGACACAATGTGATCAGAGACGGTCTCTATCTCAGCTCTGCCTATGGTCAAGTGCTTCACCCCCCCGCCCACGAGATCCTGACAGAGATGATGACAAATGGCCGCAAGGTCATCACTGAGCACATGACTTAACAGGCAGGCCAGTGTTAATGACATCAGACTTCTGGCAAAGTGAGGAAGAGTCATTGGAGTGATGACTGGTGAGTGGGGAGGTCTGTGGTGGCTAAGTAGCATCCATTGTAAGGGGGAAGACACTAACACATACACACACAAACTGTTGTTATTGTTGGGATGCGGCCCCTATTGCATTACGTCCAAGTGCTGTGCAGCCAGGGACTCGAGTTTCAGTCAAATCCCATTAGCAAAAAAAAAACCCATCTGCTGCCAATTGATTACAATAACAGATATTGATTTGAACGGGCACGCTCAGAGGTGTAAGTAATTCACTCATAAGGAGGCAATGAGGCGTGACAGGATCCGCTGACCACTTCATCTGGGTGTTGAATCATTAATGCCATTGTCCGCTCCCTGAATTACCGAGTGTCGCACGGACGCTTTGTCTATTTTGTCCGGTTTCCTTTTTTTCGTCTCTAAATCACGAGCGCTACGAGAGGCACGTTGGTGTAGGTGAATCAGCTAGAAATAGAAGTGATTAAAAACTCTCTCTCCCTCTCCCTCTCTCTCTCTCTCTCCCTCTCTCTCTCTCCCTCTCTCTCTCTCTCTCTCTCCCTCTCTCTCTCTCTCTCTCGCTCCCTCTCTCTCTCCCTCTCCCTCTCTCTCTCTCTCTCTCTCCACACGTGGCGCCTCTCGCTCTGCCACGGTGCCGTGTGATAAACGACCTCGCTACCCGTCTAGTTCCCCTTGGCAGCGCACCACAGAGATGCATTAAATCTCCTCATGCCTCGCGGTCTGCCCGGCCCAGCAGGCCAAGCTAGACACACCGCGTGGAGGACCTGAAGGGGGCCCGCCGCCCTGCAGCGCTCGCGGCTGAGTTCACTGACAGCCGCCTACTCTCTCTCTCTGCCTCGCTCTTTCCTCTTTCTCTCTCTCCACCTCCCGCCCCGACTCGATTTGCTGCAGTCTCAAATGCATAACTCTCTCGCTCTCTTCCCCTTCTCTCCATCTTTCTTTTGATGCCTGTCCATTTGCTGTACTCATGCCCCCCCCCATCTCTCTCTCTCTCTCTCTTGCTGTAACACACTCAGTCGTTTTGCTATCCTAAGCCACCCACACTTCTCCCCTCTCTCTCCCTCCCTACCACCAACAACCTCCTACTGCTCTCTCTCTACCCCATCTCTCTTATTTTTGGCCCCCTCCCTTTCCCTTTCCCTCCCCTCCCTCCTCTCCTCCTCCCTCCCCATGCCCCCCTGTGGATTCACAGAGAGCTGTATTGATGCCAACACTTGGTCATTGTGCATGAGCGTGTGTCACGGCTCCTCAGCCCCCACTGCACAGTCATTGGGGCTATAATGCCATAATTAGCCTCCATTATGGGCGAGAGAGAGAGAGAGAGAGAGAGAGAGAGAGAGAGAGAGAGAGAGAGAGAGAGAGAGAGAGAGAGAGAGAGAGAGAGAGAGAGAGAGAGAGAGAGAGAGAGAGAGAGAGAGAGAGAGAGAGAGAGAGAGAGAGAGAGAGAGAGAGAGAGAGAGAGAGAGAGAGAGAGAGAGAGGTAGGTTAAAAGAAAGGGAGTGAGGGAGGATGATGGACATGTGCAGAGAGACAAGTGGTTGCGATCAGTCGGACGGAGAGATGAGAGAGGGGGAAGCAGGAGGGTACAGAGGGAAGAAGAGAGAGAGGAGATGTTTGAGGATTAGCTCGCTGGTCAGAAGATCAATGGGAAAGAGAAGACGGATGGTGGGCGTCTGGTTGTGTGTGCACGCTTGTGTGTGTGTGTGTGTGTGTGTGTGTGTGTGTGTGTGTGTGTGTGTGTGTGTGTGTGTGTGTGTGTGTGCGTGTGCCCGTCTGGGGCTGCGTGTCTCAGGGGAGGCCCTGCCCTTGGCCCCTCTCGTGGGGGGTCACATCAGTAGAGATGTAATGGTTCAGGCTTCATTAGACACACACAGATGGGTCCCCCACTCAGGCTACAGTAGACACACACACACACACACACACACACACAGGTGGACAAACAGCGGGCAGGCCTCATTAAAGAGACAGGGAAGCAAATAAAGTTGGAGCTCATGCACTTAATGAACAATCTGGCTGTCAACCTGATTCTGACTGAAAACCCTGCAAACTAAACCTGCAACACATCCCAGCTACTAACAAGCTAGGAAGCTAAACCACAGGGGACGACTCGTCTTGTCCTTGTCCTGTCCTTGTTCATACCTTCATATGCCGGGTAGCTCATGGTAGGAGCCATTTTTGTGGTATTTGTAATTTAAATGTGTGGACTTTTATTTTGATAAATGTGTGGACTTTTATTTTGAAATGTCTAAATGTCAGAATGTTTGGTTTTGAATGAGATGGTGGACCCTTTACAATACTGGTTTAGAAACATTTTTCTTTTTGTTTGGCAACTTAAAATTTTGTGTTTAATAAATATCATCAAAATGTCAACTTTTGAAACGTGGATAAATTTTTTGGATGTGCGTCGAAACAATCTACTCCCGTCTCAGTTGTGGCTTATTGGAAACCACATAGAAAGCCCCAACACTCTTCTAGTGATGCTCAAAACACACAAGCTGTTTATTTGAGACACAGCGGCAAACCATAGGAAACCCAAGATAGCATGAACAAAAATAGAAACAAGAACGTAACCGCACCATTTTAAGTTTGTAAGGTGTTAACAGTGGGGTACTGCGTATCGTCACCCCGGGGCAGACGCAGGCGGACTCACTCATTCACTGGCAACCGGATGATTCATGTTCTGTAGAAATGGGTTATGCATTCATATGCCGAGCCTGAGGGGGTGAATGCAGAGCAGCCAGCGTGGACTTGGTGTAGGCGCCGAGATAAAGTCCACACCGCCCAGCAGGCATGGCGGTGTGTGTGTGTGTGTGTGTGTGTGTAGGCAGCAGAGCTCAGGGAAGTTAAGAGCTGATTCCTAATTAATTTTCCTCTGGAAGAAGCCAGCTCGTTGGTGAAAGCGTGTGAATCTATAGCTCCGTGAGGAAACTCATACCGCTCATGAAAACCCTCCTCACAGGATGACTTCATTTCCTCGGGTAGATGAGTTTCAAGTTGTCGTTTCAGATCAGGATCACGACGGGTGAAATCGACTGTATCGAGCACAAAGGGCTATTGTGAGTTGTTAACGTTGGGAATTAAAATGGTGAGAATCTCAGGTTCTGCTCCTCATGTGGCGTGAGGATTTAATTCAGATGACTTATAAACACCAGACAGTTAATGAGCAGCGAGTTGTCTCATGTTGCGTCATGCCACCACCACCGATAACCTCCCTGACACAGTGACCTGCCCTACTGGCAGAGGGCCTGGGTGTGAGACGGTCCATTATTGTTCAGCGCTGTTTCCTGTGCATAGTGTTTCCCTCCCACAGAGTTACTGTCAGAGTGGGTGGTACATTATGCCTGGCATGCAGTCAGTGATAGACACACACACACACACTGAAAACCCCACTGAACCTCTGAGGGAGTCATAAACAAAGAGCTGCAGCTCAGTTTATCCTGTGGTAGCACCTCGTAAACACACAGCGCCTGGAGAGCATCGTTCTCAGTGCCAACTAGCGTTTGGCCCAAGGAGTGGTGTCGTAGATCTCAGAGGCAGGTAGGGCAAAAAACAACAACAAAGTGACGTTAGGATTGTTCATTTTAGTGACCCAATTGACGCTCCTATTCATCATCGGGTCACTGACTGGTATTGAACTCCCGGAGAACACAACAGTTTTCAGTGCAAATCCTCCAACTGTGACTCAGGCACTGTATCACTGCCTGGAAACCAGCTGAGTGATCCACGGCGGCCCTGCCAAGAAGAGAGAGAGAGGCCGAGAGACAGAACGAGAGCCAGGGGGGAAGTGGGAAAAATGGGGGGGCAATGGAGACACAGAGAGAGAGATTAGAGTGGAGAGATTTGGAGGGTTGGATGTACAAACGAGAGAATAAGAAAGACTGAAACAAAGGGACAGATCAAAGAACGATGGGGGGAATTAAGAGGAAGGCGCTTCAGCTCGTCTGTCATTCACTCTGCTGCTGCCAGACATCAGCCATGCATTACAGATTACAGCTTCCTCCTCTCTCTCTCTTTTTTCTCTTAGCCTATATATTTCTATTTTTTTGCCCGGGGCGAAATGTTACCCATCCCCTGACTTTGGAATTACACCCCCCTCCTTTCCCTCCTCCCTCCCTCTTCCTCCTCCACTTCTAATCTGTTCTCTTCATTATTCTTTCATTACACTCCTCTGTTCCCTTTGTAGTGCTGCCCTGTCTCTGTCTCTCTTTATCCCCCGGCTTTAGGCTGACTGCGTCAAATATTCTCTCTGTCAGGTAACCCGATTTTCGACGTGGAGCAGGGACTGTAAATTGCATGAGAGTAATGGGATCCAGGGTGAGCCATGGGGCCGGATGATAACTGAGGAGATTCCTTCAAAAATGAGAGAGACGCCCTTTGAAACAACGGCGCTCTTTAGAGGATATTGGGGAACGTACGTCCACGTTGGACACGTTAATAACACGTTAATAACACTTCTGCAGATGCAATGTTTTATGTTTCTCTTTGCCTGTCTCATTCAGTATCCTGCCTCTCCTCCCCTTCCTCCATCCTCTCCTCTTCTGTCTTCTAACCTCTTCCATCCTCTCCTCTTTTCATATTCACCTTCCATCCTCTCCTCTCCCTCCCTCCCCTCCCCTCTCCATTAGGTAATGAGTCAGTACAGTAAATCACATCCACAACTCTGACTCCAGTCTTACGTAACGCTACCCTGCACGCAGCTACATCAGCGTTAGCCACAGCTATGCGCCATAGGTCTGATGCAGGGTGGTGCTGAGGTTACGCTGGGCTGTGGTAAGTCCTTCTCCACGGGGGGTGGGGGGGGGATCAGCCCTCCAGCATGGAGGGCTGATTATGACTGGGTCGATATCTGGGATGAGTTGGCTGTATTGATGTGAGCTAGCTGGTGGGAAGTCGCTTTGCCCCCCCCTGCCGTCACAGCCGGGAAGAGACTGAGAGAGAGAGAGAGAAACCTCTGCCAGGGTCTTCACCGTGAAACAGCTGTGTACGTATGTGTTCCAGGCAGCTCGACTACCATTGGGGTGACTGATGTGTAAATGCTGTGGAGGAGCAGGTTGAAAGTATCGCTTCTCCACTTCAAACAAGGGGGAAGAAAAAATATTAACCAGCTGTTTTGGACCAACTACGCCTGGAATGTGTGTGTTTAAAGGCAACTGGTCTGCAAGGGGACTATTATTACCTTCAGGGTGTGCCGATTATTTAGTGCCGCTCCACAGTCAGCCAGTCTCCAGCAGAGGAATACTACAAAGAGTACACGTTCATATTGTGTACTTAGACGGGCAATGCTACGATTAAGCCGTCCCATAGTTGACTGACTGTGTTTATGCCTCTCAGCCTGCCAGCTTATGGGATCTGGCCTGAATTAGCTCCATCGGTCAGAAGATGCACTCAGACTGGTATTATAGCGCTTTGAATAAGCCACATAACCCCCCCATGATAACTGCATACTGGGCCTGTTAGTACCCAGATAGCCTGTACCATACCCTGCAAACACCCAAATACAATCTAAATTACCTGTCTAGGAATGAATGGTATGTCTGTCAGTGTCTGTCGGCTTATCCTGCCCCCAAGAAATGGCATGCATTGAAAAAGAAAATTGGTATTTGTGGCATACACATGTTAAGGATCTACACAGGACAGGGGGATGTGTAGACTGGGGAAGCAAAATCCCCATTTCTACCTTTTGTTTCTCACCAATGAGAAACAAACACTAACATGAGACTGAAGGCATTCTCTCCTATTTCTCAGTTTAATCTCAGGAGAAACAAACCACATGTATGGTTTTGATCTAAATGATGTAAATCATTTATGGTGTATTTGCCCAGAATCTGCCTCCACGTATGAGACCCTGGGATTAGAGAAAGAGCTCAAAGGAAACTGAAAAATGATGTTTTATGACTCCCTCTCAAACACATTTTCCTATTGAAGCCATGGGGGCGGCGGCCATATCGTAGGAGCTTGTTGGCATTATACAGTATATGTCACATGTTAGCATCTTCACATGATCTCAAAGTCTCCAGAAACATTATCTCCTCTTCTCTTATCTCCTCCTTGCTCCAACATCTCAGATGGAGGTGATCACAAAATGATACAAAACTGAGATCTTCCCTATTTCTTAAGAGATGAAGAAAAGATGACCCTGGGAATTCATCAGCCACTTTGACTATTTCACCAGCCGAACTAGATTTTTCAGTGAGCACAAGACCTCTAAATGGCTTGCCTTTGGCTTGTCAAAGTTGATAGTAGGGCAGACTAACTTACCAGCCACTGTGACTGATACTGGCTGTTATTTCTCACCCTGTCTACCAATAAAACAAATATTGTCCTTTTTGAATTTTCCAGTTAATTGTCATTTAGACTATTTCATTTAGGCGAGTATGAATGATTTTTGAATGATTTGTCATCAGTCCTACTGTTCCAGTAATAGACAATGAGTCAGATAGCCTACTATTCCCTGAGGAATCACTATAACATAAAGAGCTGAAGTGTGTCTGTGGTACTGAACAGTGAGTTTAGAGTTACCTCATGTTACCTGATGCTGTTTATCTCTTACTCATGGTATCACTATAATATTCCTATAATTGTATAACTTCCTTCTAAATGTTGTAACAGGATTATTGTGTTATTTTGCGTAACAGAAGTTTTAGGGTTGACAATATGAGTCAACTAGCCTAATGCTGAAAAACACCCAAAACAATCCTGCCGACCCCCTAGACACACGCGATTAGTCAAGCAGGTCTTTTCACTGGGAGTGAGGTGGAGAGAGAGAGAGAGAGAGAGAGAGAGAGAGCGAGAGAGAGCGGAGGGGAGGGTGTGTGTGTGTGTGTGTGTGTGTGTGTGTGTGTGGAGAGGGGGGGGTCACCTTTTGTGCAAATATATCAACCAAGACTGCCAGCAGCATCAGATTTCTCTGTGAGTGAGAGAGAGAGAGAGAGAGAGAGAGAGAGGGGCACTCGTTTTGCAGAGCGAGAGAGAGAGAGAGAGAGCGAGAGAGAGAGAGAGAGAGAGAGGGGCACTCGTTTTGCAGAGCGAGAGAGAGAGAGAGAGAGAGAGAGAGAGAAAGAGAGGGAGAGAGAGCTGTGGAGCATTGAAAGAAGACTTGCCGCTGCCAGATTTACACTCTACACCTAAAAACACACTGAAGAATTAAAAACAAAAGTTAGAAGAGGAGCCATGGCCGGGATAACATTTGGACGCACGTCGCTCTTGTGCACCTTGCTACTTTGGCAATTGCAAGGTAAGTCGCTTTGATTCTTCCCAGCCTGTTTTTAGTTTATACCCCCCTCAAAAAAAAACAAGTAAGTCATTTGACCCTATATTGCCCACGGGGCTGGCTACTTTTACTTGACTTCAGGCTGTAGATTTCCTCCTTGCATTCCTCCTTCACCGACTCTGAGTTTCAGGGTCCGGTCCGGTCCGGTGCTTTAGGATTAACCTGTCCGGTCCGTACACGCCTCGGATAGCCTCAGCTCATCGGGCTACACTACTTTTTTTTTTTTTATCACACAGTTATGTTCTGTGTGAAACAACCTGTTAGTTACTTAAACACTCGGGAAGAAATATGCCGACGGCAGGTGGAAGAAACGCATTGTTCCCAAACATCGGCACGTCTTTAGTGAGTAAACATGTTGAGGTAAAAAGACGGACTCTCTGATGTTTCAAGGGTTAATCCTGTGTCTTTGTAGTTTGCGGCAGTCTCTACGCCGCACTTCAGTGCACTTCTAAGCGCACGGGGCGGCTGCGGTGGACCGCTACTTCCCTCCGTCTGGCCGCTGGCCGCACATTAAAAAAAAAGAAAAGATTTTAAAAAGTGTCAAAATAAAACCCCGTTTGATGAACATATGTTGCAACGTTCTTTGAGTTATCCAACGTACCTAAGTGAAAGTAAAAGATTTAAGGAGACATCTACAGTAAATGCTCCCAGAATGCTCTGTACGTCCCCATACTTACTTATTATTTTTTTCCTAGTGACTAACGAAAGGCTTTTATTTTGAAATCAAAATCCTCCATAGTCCGTTCTCATTCCGGCTCTCTGGCCGCCTTGATGCTGTTGCAAGCGCTTTGATCTCTGATCTGCGAGACTGGCAGTGCGCCTCACCCTGAACACCCATGGGTGCCATGCATTTTAAAATGCATTGGTATTAAACGTCTGAATTCATTGAATATCTTTAGATTTGTATTGTTTGCCGAAAAATCACTATAACATTGAATATTGCTGTAGGGGCTTATTAAGTGTGTCTGTGGTTTATAGTGACTTTATGGTTCTTTATGGTAGTTTTTAATCTAGTATGTGTCACTTTAGTATAGCTCGGTTCTAAAAGACATTACTGATCACTGAGGTTGTTTTTCGTCAGAGCTGCAGCTCATATTTGTGTTTATTTTATTTGTGTTTGACAAGATAATATATATATATATATATATATATATAAGGGGTACTTTGTGGCTGCTTTCATGTTTCAATCAAATTTGTGAAAATACTGTGTGAAAATGTCTCTGTTTTCTTGCCTGTGTTTGCAGCCTGTGGTAGTTTGAAAAAGACTGTACTGCGGGGTGGGGCTGGGCGACTCCCTTCTCTCTATTTTCTCTCCCTCTTTTTTTTCTCTCACCCCCACTCACTGCATTATTCTATCCATTTCATATCACTTTTGCAGCCCTTCATCTCATAACAATCTTTTTTTTTCTTTCTCATAAATACTCATCTTCCTCCCTCCCAACCTGAGTTTACCTGGTTTAGGGTTTCACCCTCTCCCCCATCCCTCCTCCTCTCCCTCCTTCCTCCTTCCCCTCCCTCTTTCTTTTAACCTCTTCCTTACACCATTTCATCCCTCAGATCTCCTCTTACACTTTTTTTAACATCCTTTCTTCCCCCCTTTCCCTCGTACATCCCTCCCTCCCTCCCTCCCTCCATACCTCACCTGGTCTTGGAGACAGTTGTGCTCTGCTGTCTGTCTGCTGGTTGAGCAAAGCCCTTCGTGGAGCCTTTTAACAGGTGCCCACTAAAAAGTGTCCTGTAATTGGAGGACACAGTGTACCTCACATATCCCTTCATACAGCTGTGGTGCATTGATTTAAAGGCTGAGCTCATCCCTCCCTGCTGCACTGCTCTTTATTGTCCTCTGCTAAAGGTTGGAAACTGTTGAAGAGCACTGAGTGAATGAAAATCATCTTTTCACTTTGGTGCAATGCACTGTGATTACTACAAAGTAAAAGTTGGACAAATATTCCTTTTCCTTAACTCCACCCCCCCAACCCCTCGCCTAGTTCGGTCTAATAATAGCAGCTCTTTGTGGGTCTCGGTGGGATTCTGTCACACAGACCCACATTCTCACGATCACGGGTCACTCACGTGCACGCTGCACTAAATGGGACAACAGGACACACAACACCCAGATGTGTGTGTGTGTGTGTGTGTGTGTGTGCATAGTTGTATAGATGTGACACAGATAAGGCAACACATGGCAGCCCAGGGCGTCCCAGGCTGCTTGGCGTGCGTGTGTCTGAAGCGGCGCTGACCCTTCGACCAGCCAAACCCAGCAGGTTGGTAAACAGCTCCTCTTCCACGCTCCTGAGATGCCTGCGCCTTTCCCCAACGCTTCACAGACGTCAGCAGCAGAAACACGCTGGGATACAACTTCATTTTAAGGGCCTGAAGTCGGTATTGGGACAGGCACTCAGTAATTGGGAACAGTAGTACAGTGGCATTTGATTTTACTCTGAGATTTTCAGTGTACGCAGTAACTTCACAGTCACACTAGATCTGCCCTCAGCTTTGCCCTTACTGTGGAGGTGTGTGAGGTTGCGGATGAGAGAAAGAGAGAGAGAGAGAAAAGAGAGGGAGAGAAATGGACGGATGAGACAAATTGAAGCGACTCCAGAGTGGTCAGGAGGAGGCGGAGAGAATCGTTGTGACAAGCATCAGCTGAGTTCAAGGTGTTTGCCTCTAACACGGAGCGTCAGCCTCTTTGTCTATCCCGGCCTTAATTCCCACAGTCATTTCCTCACTTTTAATTTCTGTCCCCCCCGCCGGCGCAGCATCAAAAGTGCACCCCATGCCGCCATGTGTAATTATTATGGTATTAAGCCAGAAAAAGCGCCATTTAGCCAGAAGGAGATAAAAGCCAGGGGGGGGTCTTCTCCCAAGACTGTCCAGGACCGCCTGATGTTAGACTTGGTTTTACACAGACAAACTACACACATACATCCGTAAGCCCAATTCACACACACACACACACACACCTAAAGCCCCTCACCACACAGATTGTGCAACAATGGAAACCTTAGCCGCTCTACGCTGTGAGTGGCAGATTGATAGGGGCTGTTACGGGACGAGCAAGTCCGTGTTTGCCCCCTTGTCATTTAGCCCTCTGTGGGAGTGGGGCTGTAATTATTGAGGTGATTCATACCCTTCTGAGTGTGAGTGTGTGTGTGTGTGTGTGTGTGTGTGTGTGTGACGGAGTAGAAGACTGAGACGGAATGAGTGGCATTCCTATGGACACGTTGGAGCTCGCCCAGGAGCGTGTGTGTTTCAGTGTGTTTGTGTTCTTCAACTTTTATCGAAAAGGACTGCCATTCTCCCCTCGAGACCCCCCCCCCCCCCCCCCCCAAACCACCACCACAAGTCACTGCTGGTAATCCCCCTACAAACAAGCTGCTACAATGCGGCCTCCATTTCACCACTTAGAGGCTGTGTTATAGGTGCTGGCTGCGGTCCATTCACAGCCAGTGTGCATTTTTTTGTGGTTTTCCCGGGTTCTGCTCAGCTGATCTGCCAAAAGACGGTTAAACATTACCCCGCTGATATAAAAGAGCACGTTCAAGTCGTTAGTTTAGCTTGACGGACGCCAGGAAGTCCACTTATTACTCACTGAGCCCAGAAAAGCGGATTTCAGCTTGTAAAACCTTTTTGATACCCACTGGTGCTTTTTTGCTTTTATTACTCGCGCTGAATTACACATGAAACTCAATTAGGGGAGTTTGATGGCGTACCGGGGTGTGTTTGGTGAGCTGGCAGTCGGCGCCAGTGGGCAACTGGGCCTGGCGCGGCAGGCTGCAGGCAGGCACGTGGTTAATCCTGGTTTGAAGTCAGTTAGCCAGAATGATGTGGTTCACAGAGACTGGGAATTTACCCCATCGCTTTTTCATTCTCACATCCCCACAAGGTCTTCAAAAGAGCAGCTAAAGCTGTGATTACCGGGCACGTGCACACTCACACACACACACACACACACACACACATACACTCACACCGCAGGTACTCATACATAAACAAAAGGTGTATTACCCCAGATTAGCTTTGTCTGTGTTCCCATCTCTCTCTCCCATCCTGTCTGTCTCTTTCATTCTCTTTGTCTGTCTGTCTCTCTCTTTCTCCCTCCCCCCTTTTCTCCCCTCTGCCCACCCCCTCTGTTGTTGTTGTCTTTTACAATGACGTCTCAGAGGGAGTCATTGCTGTGAGAGTGTGTATGTGTGTTTACTGTGATTTACTGTGTTGACCACTCTGCCTCTGTGCATGGTCCACAGTTAATGTTGTATTGGGAAGGCAGAGCTCCTGCTGTAAGGGGGAGAGGGCTCTGCTGCTTCGTCAGTCCACCCCTGGAGCCCTTCCACAGCAGATTTATGGTCACTATTGATGATGTTAAAATAAGGATGAGGGTCCCCCCCCCCCCCCCTTTGGCATGCTCACAGTTTCTCTCTTTCCAAAGCAAACATTCCATGCAGCATCGTCTGTATCTGTTGCTGTCTGTCTTCCATCTCTATTTCTGTTCAAATATCCCTTCAGCGTGTTTCCAAGTAGCTTCATTGGCTTGCAGCGTTAAGTACAAATAACATTACCAATGTCGCAATTTTGAAATCAAACAAATAGGCGAGCAAACAAGCAAACACATGTCAGAATCATGTACGAGGGTGAACTCCTGTCGCTCCTCTTCTAGGAGGATAATGAAAAGGGAGAGAGAGGGAAAGGGGGAGAAAGATGGGGGGGGGGAGAAAGGAAGCCGGCTACCAGCTCCTTTGATTTGGTCCAAGGCTGTTGCATCAAGGCTGTCTTGTCATGACTGGGGGTAGAGCGAGGGGAGGAAGGAAGCAGAGAGGGAGGGATGGAGATAGAGCGAGATCAAGGGATGGGACAGGATGATTATGGCGGACTATTGTGCTGCCACCGTGTGCTCGATTTCCTTGTCTCAGGGGAGGAAGATGATGATGATGATGGAGCTGAGGAGAGAGAGAGAGAGAGAGAGAGGGGATATGGGTAATTTCAAGTGCAGAGTTTAAAGGAGGCTCCGTGTCTATGCATGGGTGTCCTTGTCTGTGCGTCTGCGTATGAATTGGGGGGTTGGAGGAAAATTGAAAATTCAAAAAGCTCTTTGGGGAGACGAGGTTAAGTGCTGCCAATCCATTTAGGAGGAGAGTGCTGCAGCGGGATGTAGCCAAGAGAGCCTCTATTTCACAATCTACGTTGCTTTGTCAGAATAGACGGTGCAGCGAGACGTTGTAGAGCTCCACTACGCTACACATCTGTGTCAGAGGAAATATCACATCTCCGCCACAGGCCCCTTGTTTTATTCACCACAATACTCCTCTTCTTCTGTCCTGTCCAGTTGTTCCAATCAATCAAGTAGAATGAGCAGGGGGGGGGATAAAACAACCCGAGAGCAATAACGGCGGAAACGGGCAGCAGTGCAGAACACACAGGCGGAGTGTGTCAGGATTGAGGGATACCAATTAGAAATAGGGAATGTCATGGAAAAGGCCTGGATCTGCGGCCAAGGGGATCATTCCCCTGGCAGCCAGAGAGAAACCCTAACCCCTGCGCCCCTCCAACCCTAAAACCTCCTTCTGTCTGTCTATCTGACGATTGGCTGGCGGAGGGTCCTCTGGGAGCCCCGCAAGCTGTTGCTTCTCAGACGTCAACAGTTGCCTCAACAGCAGTTGTTGAACGCAGCCCTCCAAGTAGCACCACCCCACCCCCCCCTCCCCTCCCTTCACACACACTGGGGTTGCATTACCACCTCATGTCTTTCCACACCACTGGCTTGGCCTGGTTGCGGCAGAAGGAGAGAGCCAAAGTGCATGTTTGGTTGCTTTGAACGCACCCCCTAGTTTGGTTGTTTGTCCCTTCAGTCAGCCGGTAGTCGTTTGACATTTTTGAACGCTGTTGGTGCTAAAACTGTCAGAGCGCTGCACCCCGTTGCTTTCGAGTTACAATTTAAACGTTTGAAGGCTGTGGACAGCTTTCAGGACACGCCCCTAACCCTTCTGGACACGCCCCTAACCCTTCAGGACACGCCCCTAACCCAGTGACTCTGGCCTACTAAGGAGCCTCAAGAACCTTTTCCTCTGTTTTCTCCATCACATAACGATAACCGGTGGGACGAAGGTGACTTGGAGGTCACTCGGCGGTCACTGTGTTTACATGTGTGTGTGTGTGTATGTACGTCAGCAAAATGTACTCCAACCGCTCCCACAAAGCAAAGCAGAAACCACAATGATTACTCTCCTCTCTTTTAAGCCACTCTTCATGTCCAATCTCTCTCTTCCATCGGGCCAAGGAACATTCCTGCGCTCCCTCCTGTCTTGCCCGGTGTTTTAATCTAGTTAATGGTTAAACCTGGTGCGGTTAACCTCTTCAGTGAGGCTGGTCACTGTTTGACAAAGAGCGCTTATTGCTTTAACCGGGGCCGGGGGGACGTGGGAGGGAGGAGGAGGAGGGCACTCTGTGTGTGAACATTAATTCTCCATGCTGGGGAGGAAGAGGAGGAGGAGGAGGAGGGGAAGGAGGTCGAGAGAGGGTGGTTGTGGTTGTGGTTGTGGTTGTGGATGTGTGTGTGTGTGTGTGTGTGTGTGTGTGTGAGATTTGAAGGGTGAGTATTCTCATTACAGCGTTCATACACTTGTCAGTTTGTTTTGTTCAGAGTGTGTGTGTGTGTGTGTGTGTGTGTGTTTTTGTAGTGTGTGTCGGTGTAGAGCATGACTTCATGTCTGTGAGAAAAAGGGGGACTCCCACCGCTACCTGAGAGTAGAATCACCGAGCGGATCCGATGTCAGGTTACAGGCCGAGCTAGTCAGGTGACTGGCCCGAGGACACAACCCGTCTTTATTTTACCGAGGTGTCGCTTACAGGCGCTCCTCTGAAACAAGGACCACGGCACCAAAAGTTCCCCTTTCTCCTTGCCCAGCCCAGCCTGTGTGAACTTGACTTTGAAAGGGTAGAGTAGTGGAGTAAAGTTACTGGGCTTTTTTTTTTTTTTACCTTTAATGTTCTCAGTCACATCCTGTTCTTTGCTGCGGTGCGTTGTCTCTTTTCTCTGGAATTCCTGGTGCGTTTATCACGCCCTAGTTTTTCACCAAACTCGCCCAACTTTTATCTCTGTTTCTCTTCTTATCTCTTTATCTCTCTCTCCTCCTTTATCTCGTCTCACCCTCTCCATCCGTCATCTGTCTCCTCTCCCTGCCGGAGACAGATAGAAGATGTGTCTTCCTGAGCATGTGTTGTCTAATAATCATCACGATGGCCTCAACAGAAGGAGCCAGCGTGGCGACTCAGATCCCAGGGGGGGCGGGGCCCCGATTAAAATCTTTTTTTTTGATTGACAGTTTAACTAATGACAGTGATCAAGCCAAAAGGGATGCGACACACAGCCCGTTCCCACTGTTTTAAGAGTATTGGGTTTTGGGAGGTATTATTTTTCAGGAACATCAACAGGCTGATGCTTCTAGGATGTCTTTCCTGTATTAGTGAGTAGCTACAAGCCCTTCAGTGCGCCGAGTCACAATCTTGAGTCTGTATTCCAATAATACAAGGGGGGAGTCGAGTTTCATAGCTTTGTTTGATTCAATCTAGCAGGAAAAATACAAGCTTGCCCTCGGTCCATATGAATATTTAATCCCAAATCAATAGTATCCAATTGGGTTACGACTCCATCAGGATAAACGATCCCCAATTACATGTCTGCGTGAGCTGCAGCACAACAAATGTGATGGATGCTTATTGTGGAGGATAATGTCTGACTTAGAGACTAGCTAACTGATTTAGCCTCTTGTTATTAGGGGATAAAGTCATTATGACGCCCGTACTGTTCTGCAGCCTCCTCCCAGCAAGGCTAAACTCAGTTAACCGTTATTCCTACGGAGGAGTTAGCTAGCCCAGCATATGGTTACCTGGCGGTAGGTGCGAGGGGTGAGTACGGTGGTCTCTTTGGTCCTGTTAGGTTGCCAAATAGGCACGGGGATCTGGGACAGGCAAGGTTAGACCGAAACAGCTTGGAAGACCCCCTTTCATCCCATACCACACACACACACACACACACACACACACACACACACACACATGGAAGATGCACTCTCAATGTCAATTAGCAGTTAGCGAGTGTGTGTGTGTGCCTGTGAATAGAAAGCGGTGTGTGAGGGTGGGGCTGGTTTATTATGGGGGCAGAGAGGACACATGTTCAATAATAAGGCCTGACAAAAGAGGACAGAGAGAGAGAGGGAGGGAGGGGTGAGGGGAAGGAGGGAGGGGTGATATGGCATTGAGGCTTTTCAAAACCTCTCTCCTACCGGCCCAGCTGTATGGCAATCTGTCCTCCTGTTGTAACAGACTGGGTGTGTGCTTGAGAGAGAGAGGGAGAGAGAGAGAGAGAGAGAGAGAGAGAGAGAGAGAGAGAGATGAGAGATGTTTTATGTATGTAATTATATGTGAGTGTGATTTTTAGAGATTGCCCTTCAGTGTGAGAGAGACTGAGAGGCAACTGGATTCCTCTCAGGGCGAAGTGCCTCAATCCCCATCCTCTCTCTCTCTCTCTCTCTCTCTCTCTCTCTCTCTGGGTCTCCACACTGCAGCACCTTTAATGTATTTTTCAGTGTGCTCTCTCTCTCTTTTTCCCTCCACCCCTCTCTCTCTCTCTCTCTCTCTCTCTCTACCTGAACAGGGCTACATTGTTAAGACATTCCTGTAGGCTGTTGGAATGCAGGTATTAATGCAGGGCTGATTACACACACAGCAGAGAGAGAGAGAGAGAGAGAGAGAAGGGGGGAGAGAGGGAGGAGGTGTAGAGTGAAAGGAGTGGAGGAGGGAGGCACAGTGAAGGGAAAGCGTGATGTTGATGTTTAAGCCATGTATGTGTGTGTGTGTGTGTGTGTGTGTGTGTGTGTGATACAATGTGCATCCACGTGCTAGCAGGTGTGTGAGACTGGATCGGTCCCTTCAGATTTCCAGAGTGTGTTTGAATGTGTGTATGTGTGTGTGTGGACAGAGTGTGTGTGTGGAATGTATTCCCCGTGAGCTGAACTAACATTGCAGTGTGTGTGTGTGTGTGTGACAGAAGGGTGAGAGTTGGTACTCGGTGTGTGACAGGGCTCTGCAGTGTGTGTGGCCATTCGTCACTTGTAGCAGTCAGGGCTGTTAGGAGCATGTGAACCTCACCGCAAGCCCGGATTTAACGAGGGTTAAAAATAAGTGTGTGTGTGCGTGTGTGTGTGTGTGTGCGTGTGTGTGTGTGTGTGTGTGTGTGTCCTGGGGTCCTCTCCCACTTCGATGGCAGTACCAGCTGCTGATTGGGCAGTAGTGGACAAGCAGGGTGAGGGCCCACATTGAAGTGGCATCGGTGGCTCCAACCATCTCTTTTTCTTCCTCTTATTCTCTCTCTCTCTCTTCTCTCTCTCTCTCTCTCTCTCTCTCTCTCTCTCTGTCTCTCTCTCTCCTTCATTCCTTTGTGCTTACATGGAGGCTATAGTGTCTTAATATTTAAACAATGTCTAATATCTATTACCAAGCAGAACAAAGTCAAGATATGATTTTTTTTCTTTATTTTTCTGACCGCTCTCATATTTTTTCTCTCTCTCTCTCAAATATTTTGCTGGTTGTTTTCCCCCCCCCCCCCCTGCATTGTGTGATATTGTGCTGCCATGGTTCCAGCTCCTGGTTGCCTACCGCCCAGCTGGTGGTATATGATCCAGGCTGTCAGAGTCGGAGCCTGCTCTCCTTGGCAAGCACAGCGTCAAGCTAGCAAGGTGGAGCTAGCCAAAAAAATCTACCGTCTACCGCCTACCCCCTTCTCTGTAGCCCCTCACCCACACACACACTCTGACTTGCACCCCCCCTGGTTCACCCCATCTGTTTGAGTGTGTGTGTGTGTGTGTGTGTGTGTATGTCCGTTTGGCACTGACCGAGCGCGGGGGCAGTTGGTCTAACGGTTCAGGAGAGTATCAAAGCCAGGCCTACCATCGGCATGATATACGGCGAACTAAGTCTAGGCCAAACCCTGTACGTGACAATAACCCCCTAGCTAATGCTAACACACATGGGTAAGTCAATGAGAGATGCTACATGCTAGGGACAGTTTGAGGAGATGAGGTCCTTATGGCTACATTGGTAACGGCCAAACTGCGGCATTCTTCTCTTCCTGTGGCTACCCACCTGTTCACTCCTCCCTCGCTTTCTGCCTCACTGTGAAAACAAGACCTCCTGTCTCTCAGCGCTCGTTCCTTCTTGTCCTTCATTTTGCTGCACTATTACTTCATTCATTGTCTTTTCTTTCTTCCTTCCTTCCTTCCTTCCTTCCTTCCTTGCCTCTCTCCCAAGCCTAAGCAGCACAAAGCGGGCATGGTGGCAGGGAGTGAGAGAGTAGGAGAGACAGCTGGATGGTCACGGCCCGAGATCAGGTTGCACTGACAGCACCGTCTGCACCTCTCTCTCTCTCTCTCTCTCTCTCTCTCTCTCTCCTCCCTTTTCTCTCCATTTCATTTCACTTTTTTTTAACAGTTTGCATTGAAAATCAGTCTACACTCTTCTTGCTTCAGTCACATCCACCCTCTGCTCATCTCTACCTCCTCTTGTGTTTTCTCGCTTTTACTGTCTCTCTCCATTTTCTGTTTTGCACTCATTCCATTTCTTTTACTCTCTCTCTCTCTCTCTCTCTCTCTCTCTCTCTCTCTCTCTCTCCTCCTTTTTCTCTGCATTTCATTTCACTTTTTTTAACAGTTTGCATTGAAAATCAGTCTTTTGCTTGCAGGATTTTTTTTGCTTCTGCACTTTTCTTCTTGCTTCTGTCACATCCACCCTCTGCTCATCTCTACCTCCTCTTGTGTTTTCTTACTCTCTCTCTCTCTCTCTCTCTCTCTCTCCCTCTCTGTCTTGCCTGTTTCTCTCTTGCTCCCTGTTTTTTTCTCTCTACCACTGTTGTCCGGTCCCAGCAGTGGATTATCAGTCAGTTGACTTGCAGAGGGCAGCCAAAGCCTCCAGTACAAACATGAGACAATATCCAAATGATTGGCTGGCTGGCTGGCTCGCTCTGGACCGTGGAAACAAGCCGCCATATCGTCCCGAGCCAGGCTCTGCCCACAGCCCTGCCCATAAACCATGTTCGCCAGCAACACTGACAGACTGCAATGTGGATTCAACAGTACTTCTGTTTTGTTTGCAGCAGCTGGCTTTGCCATGGTGTAGTCAAGAGCCAATGAATTATCAGATAAATACTGGAGCTGCTATCAGTTGTTTTCACTTAAAGCTGCAGCAGGCAATTTCGCACGTCAGTGGCCCCAAATGGCCGTTTGAATTTTGAGGACTCAAGACGCCTAGAAATCGTCGTGACGTGATGTCCGTGAAACTGCGCACTCCTCTGACCTAAATGTCTTCGTGGCTGGAGGGGAGGAGGTGGAGGTGGAGGTGGTGAAGAAAACCTTTTTGCAGCAGGTTGAGCCTTTGCTGCTGAGTCCAGTACTCTCTCTCTCTCTGATGTTTAAGTTTCAATTTGTCACTTCTCATGTCCTGCCAGTGATCGACCTGAAAATACAACAATCATTTGGGCAGATAATGTGAATCTATGATGTCTCAGTTAGGGGGGATAGGACTCTCTTCTATGTTGCAGCCCCACGTCAGGATTTAGGCTGATGAGATAAATAGAAATCTTAAGATAATGTAAAAGATCTTGCCTAGTGTAGCTTTAATATCACAGCTCTCGTCTGTGAAGCCATGTCAGAAGCCATCAGAGTATTGGGTGTCTATATTTAATCTTCTTTAATTTGCATCACATTGTCACAAACCTACAGGGTCTTTCCAGCCCATCTGCCACAGCTCGTGCACGGCTGCGACCGAAGCCGAGGTGTTGCCTCAGTCAGAGAGGTGTAGGTGTCTCTCTCTCTCTCCCCTCAGCTCGTTAAGGAGAAGCTCTGGCCTCCAGCTACCTTCCTTCCTCCGGAGGAACGGAGGAGGGCTGCAGTCATGGAACATTTCTGGAGAGCTGCTGATGATTGACAGCTTCCCGTCCGTCAGCGCGGCTTGCTTCCCTTCCGCATTCCTCAGCCCTCATACGGCTCACCTCTTCCCCAATCTGACAGATGCCTCCCCCCTGCCTGCCTCCCTTCCTCCCTCACTCTGTCCTCACCTGCTGTGTACCTGTATGGACAAGCGTTTCCCGGCCCTGTAAACCCCTCTCAGGCACGCACATTCACCCTTCCCGTCATGAATGTCAGACCTGGCCGTGGGGCCTCCAACCCAGCCGCAGAATGTGTAGCTGTGGGAACCTTGCCATTACAGAAGCACTCTGTTCTCCAATGACATTTACTGACATACAGACTCTCATATTGGTGACTCATGTCCAAACAATGAAGGAAATAGTGGAAATATAGATGGAACAGCATGCTCGCACTCTGAATCACACGTGATCATCTGGTGGCTTTTATCTACGAGCCGGTGATCCTGGACACAATGTGCTAGAAATAATAGATGAATGGTGCTGATGGGAGGCCCCGCTACGCCGCGGCCCGCCTCTCGGTTCAGCTAATTGAAACAAGTTCAAATGTGTCATGTCTGCTTTTCTCTCTCTCTCTCTCTCTCTCTCTCTCTCTCTCTCTCTCTCTCTCTCTCTCTCTCTCTCCCTCCCTCCCCCACGCTGATATGGATATGTATTGCTGACAGACATAAATAGAGATCACAGATCAAGTGATGTATGGCTTACATGTTTTTTACATTTTCCCCCTTTCATTTACATTTCTATTTTTTGTATTTTTCTGTTGGGATTCACTTTATTTGTTGCCACTATCTAATTTGTGGTGAACTTTTCTTTTCATGTCTTTTTCAAAAATGTCTGGGAATGTGAAGAGGGGCCGCAAGGCAACGTTGTCTTTTTTATTTTTATCTTTACCTCGCTCGTCTCCCGGCTACTACCCTCTGTCCCTCCCCACCCTTCTCTCTCTCCTTCCTCTCCTTCTCTATCCATCCATCCACCCCCTCTCTCTCTCTCCCTCCCTCTATCTTCACATGCTCAAACCTCTCTACATCTTTGCCAAATGCTTGGAGAAGGAGAAGGAGGAGGAGGAAGAGGAGGACTAATAGGAGGAGGAGGAAACGGTGCCAGGATAGTAGTGGTGCTGATAGTTAACACCACGCACCTTCCAGAAAACCCCCTCACACACACACACACACACACACACACACACCTTGAAAATTGAAAAAAAAAAAGTTGTATTTCCACCATTATCCTAGACATGTCATACATACTACCCACACATCATCCTGCCCTTCACCCGAATCCACTTGGACACCATTTTGCTTCCTGAACCACATATGGACACACACACACACACACACACACACACACACACACACACACACACACACACACTGCCCCCTCTCCACCTGTGCCAAACCATTGTGAGCTTGCCATAATTGTAACACCCCGTTAATTAAAACTGGGGGTGAAAAAAACATGAAAGTTAAACCACTCTCACTCCCCCTCCTGTTCTCTCCATCCTGTCTGGCTTTGTGGTATGCAGTGGCCGCGATTGAAGCGATACCAGGGCGCTGTGACACACTTCTCTCCCTCATGCTCCTTTTTTCGCCTTTGATCCCGGTATGCTGGCGATCGGCAGTTTTGCCTCGCTCACTTTTTGTCTCTCCGTCTTCCTCTCTCTCTCTCTTTGTGCGTCACGACTGTAATCTGTGCCTGTCGATCTCCGCCTGTCTTCGCCTCTATCGGTCTTGTTCCGTCTCTATTAGGACTGCTGTGTTGTTCAGACGGTATCTCGAGTGTGCACGTGGTTTGTGTGTGTTTGCAGAAGAATAGGAGAATATGAGCTCAGTTTTTGTGTGGATGTGTTGTAGGGAGGAGGAGGGGGAGGAGGGGAGGAGGGGGAGTTTATCCCACCACAACTGGTCAGACTTCAACCCAAATGGTTCACCGCTATCCTTTGAACTCCTCAAGTCTCCTGTTGTTAAAGCCAAACTGTGGCCTTGTTAACCAGGCGTACATCAACGGGATACACTGACCTTACAGACAGTGTTGTTTGATTCAAGTTAGGATGAGCTGTGTGTGTGTGTGTGTGGTAGAGGAAGCCATCGCCCACAGGGTCGGGGCCGATCTGGTGTGAGATCAGCTGGGAGGCCGACAAATAATGTCAGCGTGCAGTGAGCTTGTGCGCTCCCATTTAGAGCGAGGAAACATCTGAGCGTCGCTCTGTGCTCTGTGCGTTTCCTGAAAAGCAGGAAATGGGTGTTGTATTTTTTTTTTTTTTCTAGAGGCACAGGAAGTGTGGTCGCCCCAAGGGGTTAATCAGCTTTTGTGCCCACTGGGTTGAGAAAGAGAGAGAGAGAGACAAAAAGACACAGAGAGCGAGGAGAGAGGAGACATTTTTCATTCATATTTGTACGACTGACCTTTTCCCCCTCTCTCCCTCCCCCCTCCCCCCTCTCTCCCCCCTCTCTCCCCAGTCCCCCTTTCTCTCCGTCTCTGTTCGTGGCAGCTTCCCACCGTTTCTGCTTTTTTCCAATTGAATTTTCCATCTCTGTCTCTCAGCGCTCCCTCCTGCCCTCACCATCCATCCCCCTCGCTATGCCGCTACGTCTATATCTTCCATCTCCTGGAGGGTGCAGGTCTGTGCAGGTTGAGACCCGATGTTGTTTTGTCTCTCTCAGGTTTCACGCATTCCAGATGTTATCGCCCAGGCTCCACTTAGCTTAGCAGATAGCCATTTAGACAGCCAGTCACTAGCAGACAGTGATGGATAGCTGCCCTCTGCGCCACGCCCGGTGCCCACGGGTGCAGACGTTCACCCTTTACCAGCATGAGAGATAACCCCCGCTGGTTATCTTCACCATCGACTTTGCTCTTCTGCACAATTACACCGTCTCTTTTGCATTGCAGAGACGTCGGGCGGGGGTCGTCGGAATCAGTCAAAATGAGAAGCGTGGTTGATTGTCTTAATAATTGTTTCATTTCCCCAGTTACTCTGTCTGTTATCTCCTGTTTCTCTACTAATCACATCATCAGCCAAGCTATGAATAATAGATGAATGTGTCTTAATGAATGTGACGTCTTCTGGGGATCAGATCAGACCGGTATGAAGGCTGGGATAATGCACCTTCTCCAAAGTCTCTGGCGAGCCTTGACCTGTAAAAAATGAATAAGACATTTTTCTGCCATTATCTGGAAAATAGTCAATTTGTGAGATACGGCTAATGAAAAAAAACAACAACCGTGGAATTGAAATTATTCATGGAAGACGTTTCTTTCTCTTGCGACTGTCGTTTTCATTTTCTCTTTTCAAATCTAATTTTACCACGGACACTATTCTCTTTGTGTGGAGAGCCAAAAGTTGCCCTCTATCAGTTCGCTGTTGATGTGTCTGTGTGTGTGTGTGTGTCTGTGTGTGTGTGTGTGTGTGTGTGTGTGTGTGTGTGTGTGTGTGTATACATGTACTTGCCCATGTGTGTCTCTCCACCTGTAATCCAGCCTTGGGCGTCCTCTGTCCCCTGCAGGCTCGATGTCAGCAGTCTGACTTTCATGTCATACCACAATTTATTCCTCTGTCTCCGTGGACTCCCCCGCTGTCCACATAATGTCAGCCAATCAATAATAATGTGACCTCCTTACCCTGCCTGCCTACCGCTTTAGTTATCCACCCCCCTGGCCTGCACTATTACAAGCTGTGACCTGCCCCTGCCCCCAGAGACCCCCCGCCTCATCTAATGCCCCGCTTTCCCACTTTTACCAATAATGTTTCTATCCCGCTATGACAACAACCTCTGTGTCTGTTGCTACGGTAACATACAGCTCCCCTATGACACAAATACACATGCACACACACACACAAACCACCACTCCTGTTGTTAAAAAAAAAACAATGACCACCGACTGTTCCCTATGGAAACGGGTGGACAGAGGGAGGGAGGGAGGAAGACAGGGAGGGACGGAGGGTGAGAATGGAAAGGGAGAATGGAAATGCCAGGTCAGCTGTTAGTTCATTATTATGTTTAATGGAGCCAATACCCCCCCCTCACCCTCCCATCCCCCCTCACCCTGCTCCCATCTCCAGCCCCTCCCCCTGTACCCCACCCTTCGATATATTATAGAGAATGGGAGAGGACAGGTGTGCCATTATGGAGCAGATTAGCTAGGAATGCTGGGAGGTTAACACAGAGGGGAGCTGGCTGACCCTGTGTGTGTGTGTGTGTGTGTGTGTGTGCAAGCTCATATTCCCATGGGTTTACACTAAAATATCTGTGCACATATTACGTGATCTTCATACCAGTTTGGCTATGTGTGCGTGCTCTGTCCATATGCTGACTGATATTTGAAATATGCTCACTGGGTGTGCAAAAATGTGTGTACATGCGTGTCTATGAATGTGTGTGTGTGTGTGCATACCGCGGCTTTCTTCACGTCCTCGCCCTACCCATGTACGGGGCCAGAGTAGCCCCTCGCTATCTCCTCGTCTGCAGCTTATCTGCCGTCTGTCTTGAAGTGTCGCTGCAGAAAATAGAAACTAGTTTGTGGGGAATGCGTTCACTTACCTGTCCGGTGTCGATGTAAAAACATACCTCACATGCAACAAAATGCCACGTGACGCAAAAAAGATTAAACAGGACGATGCGAACAATGATTTTGGATGCTTTTTAACTGAGGGCGCTTTATCTTTTTGTGATGGGTTATTGGTATGAGTGTACAGGGGTGAGAGACAGTGAGAGATAGAAGAGGCAGTCGTCTGCATACGAGTGTGTATATCTGTATTTAGGTGTGTGTGTGTGTGTGTGTGTGTGTGTTTTCCCACCACAGCTCGCAGTGCAGTATGTGGTTGTCAGTGGGTATTTCCAGCCCCCCGTCGCTTAGCCAGCCTAACCCCAGCCAGTCAGTCAGACAGCCATGTGGTCCCTTTCCACTCTAATTAAACTCACTGTGGTTCCAACTCCAACCAGAAAGACACAACCTCACTGCCAGCTCCTGCCAAGACCTGTATGTGTGTGTGTGGGAGAGAGAGAGAGAGTGAGAGTGGGAGAGAGAAACATATTTACCACTTATTTTATTCACGCAGCATAGAAGAATCTGACAAGGCAGCAGAGGAGAAGAGGGGGAGAAGACAAAGAGGGATTGAAATGGATGTTCGGTGGATTTCAAAATGGGTGCATCAGCAAGAGAGCGAGGGAGTTTAGTGGATTCACGGAGTGGGAGGAAGGAAGGGAGGAAACGTAGGGGAATAATAATTAATGCTGAATTCTTCTATCTCTGAGGGATCCGAGGGATTAATAGGAGCTTTGGTCGGGATTCAGCACCTTCCACTCCGCATGGGAGTCTGGCTCCTGGATGGAAATCTGTGTGTGTATGTGTGTGTGGTTGCGCATGTGTCTCGCCGTGCACCAGAAGGCCTTGTGTGTCCGTGCCAGTGTGTGTGTGACCCCCGTCTGCCAGCCAGCGATGGTGTGCGTATTGATGTGTGACTTTGCACCCCCCACTTACCGAAGTTCATCCAAGCATTATAAGTTAATCCGCCATAATAGGCAAAAAGACAGAAAGTGAGGGAGGGGAGGAAAAGAGGGGGCATCAAAAGGTAGTGAGAGAGTGAGTGTGTGTGTGTGTGTGTAGTCTGCTGTGTGTGAGGTATGCTGGGCAGGAGAATATGGATTTAGGGGCGAGAGACAGAGCGTTCCAAATCTCCGGCTTATTCCCTGTTTTGGGACGGCGAGTGTTGATAGCCAGTTGATCCCATAACTATAAATCTACCACAATAAGATAAAAACACGCTGATTTAAGACCCGGGGTATGGAGACGGGGCGCAGTCATGCTTTTCAAGCATGACTCATCGATATAGTATGAAAAGTATGGTGTGAAAAGGTGAGCGAGATAAGTGGAGATTTAGCAGTTTAGTGGACACGAGGTCGCCGGTGACGATGAATTAGCGCAGGATACCGAAAGGGCAAATACCTGGCGGGGTGAGCGGGGTGACTTCTGGGTAGGGCTTTTGTTGTGTGGTGAAAAGTCAAACACTGAAGAAGCCCTTCTTTTAGCCGGAGTTTCCCGTATCTCTCTACCTCCCACCGACTGTTGCCACTGTCAACACTGTAAAAGACTGTTTGTCCAAGAGGAAGAGGAGGGAGGGGAGGGAGGGGGGGGTGTGTGGGGGAGGGAATGAAAGGGAGGAGGGACCGAGGGCAGGTGCAGGGGTAATTCTGTGATGGCGGAGGAGTGGAGGTAGACTTTATCCAGCCTGTCTGGAAGCAGTGACCCGTACTCTACTCACCCTCTCTCTCTCTCTCTCTACATCTCCTGTTACTCCCCCTTTTTCTCTCCCTCCATCTCTTAAGTGTGTCCTCATTTATTTTTTTATTTTTTTTTATTTTTTTGTTGTTGCTGTGGCCTTTCTTGAATTCAGCTGAGATTTACTAGCACTCATATCTGTTCTGGCACACACACACACACACACACACACACACAGCTTCCATTTCCCCCACTCTCCTCCCCTTTTCTCTCCAGTGCTCTATCTCCATCGCCACTGTGTTTATCCCTTCCTCTCTATCCCTCTATCTGTTGCTCACATGCAGGCTTTACCGGCCTGCTGAGCACGGCGGCCTGCTTAAAAAAAACTAAAACAAAAAAAAAACAACGGAGGGATGGATGGATAAGAAAACAGCGGAGGGATGAAGTCAGAGGAAAGAAAGGAAGAAATGAATCAGCGCCGTACTCCAGTGGCCTGTTATCTCATTACGGCGGTACCGGCTCGTCACGCCCGGCTGGCCCGGCCCCCTAAGGAGTGCCCTCGTCCCCCCAGTCTAAGACCCCCTTTTATTCAGCAGGCACTCTCGCATTTCAGCTCGGGGGCACAAAGGAGGACAAGTCTCCGTGGTTTTCTAAGCTGTCCGCACTCGATTTTGTGCGCCTCGGCTTGGCTAGGGCTCATGGTACATATAAGGGAGAGGCGCATACACTGAAGCCTTGTTAGCCGCTAGTTATGAAATGATGTTGCCAGGATAATGGAGGCTAATAGGGAGAGCAAGTACGCCTTGTTTCCACTGTCTCGTTCCCCCTCTCCTATAGCCCCATGTGGGTTTCAGAAGAGGGCTTGAAGAGGGAACTGCCGTCAGCTGAAGTAGTGGAAGTAGTGCTCCCCTCTCTCTCTCTCTCTCTCTCGCTCTCTCTCTCTCTCTTTCACTCTGCTGCCAAAATGAAGCCTCATTAGAAGTGAAGGCAGGGCTGTTTCTAAATGAGATGGACTGAGTGCTACTCAGCACCGAGAGGGGAATAGAGGACAGAGAGAGGGGGAAAGAGAGAGAGACCAGAAAAAGCAGGAGATGGCAGAGTGAGAGAGGACGCAGAGAGATCAGAGAGAGAGAGAGTAGAGAGAGACAGTGAAGTGAAGGAAAGAGAGATGTGATTTAAAAAGGGACGACCTCGCCATGTTGAGTTACGCCTCACAGGGAGACGCAGAAGGTGTGTGAGAGTCAAGCTTGAGTCTATATAACAATGTTATCTCCACAGGAAGTGGGAGCGAGGTAGCGCTGCGGTGTTATTTACCCATAGGCCCTCTGGTCTCTCCCTCATTATTTGCTCCAGCTTGCCGAGTGTGTGTGTGTGTGTAACCCGTCCACCCAGGAACACACCCTCTCTCAGGCCAACGAAACACCTGGGTGTTACAGTTTGGGGTCGGAGGACGGGGGGATAGTGGAAAACGGGTGATGTTGGTGGGAGGCGGTGTGTTTGAGGATTGAGCTGTTGAGATACGGAGGGCAAGCAGGTGTGTTTGTGCAGGCATGCATGTTTGTGTGTGTGTGTGTGTGTGTGTGTGTGTGTGTGTGTTTGGAGGCTGTCGCTATGTGTGTGACTGTTAATGTAAAAGCAATCATACTGTAAATAGCCTACTGTAAATAGAACGTGAGAAGTTCATCAGACTCATCAGTTTTAAAATATACATGGCTTGGCAGGACAGCCTGAAAGTTGAGACACACGGGGGAGACATATTGGCCTACTTTCACCTTTTCTTCACCTAACAACTTATCATCCATCTCAAATTTGATTTCCTCTCCGGAACAAAAACGATGTCTGGGTGTGTTTTATTTTGTAATCCTAATCAAACACACGGTAAGCTACTGTATCCCTAAAGACACACACACTCCAGTGGGTATTATTACGGTAAATGGAGGTAAATGGAGCTACCTTATGCTGTGTGTGTGTTTACCTGCAGCATGCGAGGAAATGACCAGCAGAAAGAGTGGATTCAAGGATGGAGGGAGAGAGGAAGCGAGAGAGAGAGAGAGTACAGCACTTTGTCCTAACCCTTTTAGTGAGATTAGCTGTAGTCCTAATGTCTCTCTCCTTATTTATCCTCTGAGTCAGCCTTTCTCCTCGCCCGCCCCCTCTCCCTCTGACAGCCTGTCCTGACTGTAAATGATACCCGGTGACATAACAGCAGTGTCCCTGTGTTGCGCTGCATTGTCGCCCATCCTCCAAGGCAGTGTGACACACTGGCGGATACCTTCATCCCTTCTTCTTTCCTCCTTATCCCTATAAACTGATGGACCACCAAGGAGTTCAAAAAATGCTTAAGGCGCCACTGCTGAAGGATAATAAATATTCAACTGCGTAGCCTACTTTCCCCAATATTTGGAAAAAAACACTTTTAAGTTCGTAACGTTTCCAAATTAGGAAGCAGAAAAACTGCCACTGACAGATGATGACATGTGATGAATCATCCTCTCCGTCTCCAGGTTTATTCACCGAGGTGTACGTCTCAGGGATGTGTTATGGCATTTCAATCCATTAGGGTCCAATGCAAACGTGATCAATCATACCAAAAGTAAAACACGTCACCTATAAACATGTCGTCTCACATGAACCATGCAGTCCTCATGGCCAACCAGTATGTTACCTTGTTTTGACCTGTAATCGTAGCACGCCCCTTTGGACCAATCAGAGGAATTTCGCCGTGCCGTGGTGAGACGCTGCCCCATGTTTCCTCAAAATCCCATAAGGGATGTCTGAGATATCACCCGCAGCAACAAACAAACAAACAACGTAGTGCACTTCCTTTTAATTCTGCAGTGCAGTAGTGAAATGCATCATTCCCCCAAGTTTCCTCAAAATTCAATCAGCGTTGTGAAGCCACATAGGGGCAAACTGTGTTCAGCTTACCGTCGGTTGCTGCAGCTCTTGTCACTCATCGATTCCTCCCAATCCATCCACCCATCATTCATCTCTCTCTCTTTCTCTCTCTTTCTCTTCTGCCTATCTGGTTATTAATGCGTCTCATTAGGAAGCCCCATCATGGACGTGAGTGACATTAGCAGCGACGTATGCAGGCAGATTGCCTCTGCCAGACAATGCATATCATTGTGGCCCATTAAAGCAAGCCATTTACCAAGGTAAATAGAGAGAGGCATGGGGGAATTGACTCACAGAGGTCCCTCTCCTTCTGTCGCTCCACTCCTCCCCTGTTTCCTCCTCCAGCTATGACGGGTTCATACGCTCTGTCATCCATCTCTTCCTATCTGTGACCGTTCCCCACTTTTTCGACCTCTAGCATTTTCATCTCGTTGACCAGACGTCGCACCGTACCGACCCGATGCTTCCCTCCGACAAGCCCTCCCTTTCCTCGCTTTTTTTTTCTCCCCTCGCTATCCTTCCCTTCCTCCCTTCCTCCAAATTTCATTTTTCACCCCGGGCTCCTTTTCAGGGAAGGAGGGAATAGAGAAAATTGAGAAACTTGGGGGGGAAGAAAAGGACAGGGTGTGTTAATTGGAATGCCTGGGGCGAGGGAGAGCGAGAGAGAGAGAGAGAGAGAGAGAGGAGAGAGAAAGGGAGGGATGGAAGGAAGAGGGAAAAGAGGAAAGGAGGCCCAGATTCAGTGCCCCTTGAAACATTAAATATTAACACCTTTTCTCATCTCTGCCCCGTTAGTGACATCCACTGATTGGGTTCTCACACACACACACACACACACACACACACACACACACACACACACACACACACACACACTACTACTGTCTCTCTCACACCAAATTGAGTTTCCCCCCAGAAAATGAAACGCGGCCGAGAGCAGACATACAGTGCAGTAATTGGCAGGGGCTCTCTCTGTTTTGTGCCCCTTTGATTCGGAAAGTAATGAAATTCTACTTGATATTTTCATCCGGTCTCGCGTGTCATTCACCGGAGAGAGAGAGAGAGAGAGAGAGAGAGAGAGGCCTGCCTGGCTGACGTGGTTTCTTTGTGAACGTGTCAGACCCACGGTAGCTAGACGCCGGGCTATTGTTGTACTAACTCACTTTTAATGGAGACACATATAGCAGGCACCAGATTGTGTCAACGAGAAGATATTAGCGGTATAAATGACGGAGATATTCTGCGTTGAGAGATGAGTTCAATTTTCCACCGCCGACTCTAATGAGAGAGAATCCTTCGGTTTATCGGCGGGACCATACATCACAGCTACTTTTTGCTGAAGCACTTACGCAGCATTAAAACGGTATTCATCGCTCTATTTATAATCTTTCAGGTTGCCCCCGTTTGTCTTTGCTTTTTGTTTTATTTTCTCCGTCGTCGTTCTCTCTGGAAGACTGCAATGTCAGCTGGTGAAATTCATATTCTGCTCAGGCACGCTGTCTCCGTTTTTTTTTTTTTACTTCTTCTTGCTTCTGCCATCTATCCTTGTCCTCATATTCTCCTCCTGACTCACTGGCTCATGTTCAGAGAGGACAAACACACCCAACACACACACACACACACACACACACACACACATCGACCAGACAGCTAACTCTCTTGTTTGAATGGGGTTGACTTCTCACCCCGTTGCCAAGACAACAGGACTGGCGAGGGGGAATCTCCCGCTAGACAAAAGAGTGTGTGAGGGGCCGACCTTGTAGCCCACTTCACAGTGTTTGTCTTGAGGCCCTAAACTACTATGAGACGGCACACACACACACACACACACACACACACACACACACACTAGTAAAGCTGTGATTTATCTACCACAATTGCACACACTGTGATGTTACCTCTCTACCCTCACTTCAATCCATCTAGCACAGCAGACACTGTCACACACACACACACACACACACACACACACACACACACGGAGCTTGGCAGGCAGAATTCATTTGCCGAGTCATTGAACTTTGCGATGACTTGGTGTTCTGCATTTTATTGCATTGAGGAGGATGCACAGATGCTAATATTGTTAGCGCAGCCATCGGGTTTACGGCGGTGGAGGAGAGCGATGCGTACCCAGGCTAATTGCTAATAGCCTTCTGTTTGATTCAGCTGCACTACGTCAACGTCGGGGCCCTGGGAAACGTCAAACTTCCGCTAAACTTCACGTCCTTGTTCCCTCGCTGACTCTGTCCTCTCTGTCCTCTTTATCTCTCCTATCCGATTATTTTAAAATGAAGTTTAACGTCGAAATTGAAGTTAAGTTGAACTTTTAAATGAAATCAGATTTGTATTTCACA
>JAXDDX010000059.1:2285000-2305000 GCA_034670405.1 Hoplostethus atlanticus
TGGAGTAATTATCTGAGGCCGACTGAGTTTGTCTTGAAAATGAAAACTGACAGAACTAATTGAATTGTCTGAGACGTGTAAGCCCCACCCGGCTAGCAGGGCTGGCAGACTGAAGCGAGCGCTGAGCGAATGTGAAAGGCCTGTAAACAAGAGTTTGGGCCAGGTCCACTCTGGAGCATTAGGGGGGCATTGCAAATGTCAGAGAGGCTAGGGCACCCTGCCACGCCCTGCTATGACAACTACACACACACACACACACGCACACACAGACCCTCTGCCTCGTTTTGATTGCCACGAGTCTCTATGGCGACAGTTTACATCACAAGGGTCAGCAGCGTGGGCGAATATAGAAAAGGAAACTGTTGAGTTATTGAGAAATAACACTGGAGAAGATGCTGATCAGTGGAAAGTGATGAACTTTTAACAAAGTTAACGTTTAACAAAGTTCATATTTTTCTGCTGTTTTTCTGCTGATTGTGTGTGTGTGTGTGTGTGTGTGTGCGGCCTCGTGCTGTAGGTGACTCAGTGCTTGTGACATTGAGGCTCTGACTTCTGCAGTAGGACGCTGTTTGTTTTGCAAACACATTAATCCTGTCAGAGGCCAATGATGTCTAGGGCCGCATACATGCACACACACACACACACACGTGTACAAAAGTATAGACACACACACACACACACACACACACACCGACCTTCCCCTGTCCACCCCTTACCACGCTGCAGTACTCTCTCCCCTATCCCTACAACATCATATTCACTTCATAGATCACATCTTCCATACACACCTCGTCACATTGTTGGCACTGGTGCAGATCTTTACGCTCTATCTCTATGATGCATGACTGAAGCAATAATGTAATCCAGCACACACCCCCCCCCTACCACCATCACACTGTATACAGTAGACCAGCCCATCCGTCATACTGCAGCAGGGAGGCAGTGAAGGGGGTTCATGCTAGATTCATAAAGAGGCCCTCAGTCGGTGACTATGGGTGACACACAGAGACTAGATGCATGTGCATGCAGGTTTGCACTCACACACACACACACACACACACACACACACACACACACACAAATGCACAGTATCTCTCCCCCTTTCTCCCCCTCCCCCTTGCCTTTCTTTCTGCCTATCTTATTCTCTACCCTGTCTTTCTTTCTTTCACACACACACACACGCACACACACACACTCACAGACACACACACACACACACACACACACACACAGAAGAAACATACACGCGAGTTAGTGCCCAGGGTATTAAAGAATGCTCTTTGAGAACGAGGGATAAAAACAGGAATCGGTGAGAAAAAGGCGCCGAGTTTGATGTCCAGAATACGACAGTAGGTGAGGGGAGAACAAGAGAGGGAAAGAGGACAGGGGAGAGAGGAGAGAGGATCCAGCTGGTTCTCTTCATAATGAGGGGCTCCCGCTTGTGCTGCGCTGTGTGTGTGTGTGTGTGTGTGTGCGTGTGAGAGAGAGAGAGAGAGAGAGGAGAGCGATAGAGTGAAAGAGACAGATGCAGGCAGACAGAGTGAGAGTCAGAGAAAGAGAGAGAGACAGACACAGAGAGGCTATTAAATCTGATTTCACATTAACTTTTCAGCAGACGTGGGACTGAGACGACTCCGCAGGTCTGCCGCGGCGCTTTAGCTACAAACCACACGCACTATACTTAACCGTAGCTTTTCATTTTATGTTGTTCATCAATATCACATGCATTATAGATATACTGTGAGTGTGTGTGTGTGTGTGTGTGTGTGTGTCTAAGGGTCACAGCCTGACCGTCTCGTTCCCATCTGTCTCTCTCCCCGGTCACGCACCCCATCACACTCCACCTCACACACACTTTCCCTCTTTGGCTAAATCCGATTAACTGGCCTGCGTCGGCTAACGAGACCCCCATGTAGCTAGTCCCCCCCAACAACCCCCACCCCTCTCTTTCTCTCTCGATCACTCACTCACACACACACACACACACACACACACACACACACACACACATATATCCAAACACACACACTGCTTTAGGCTCAGATTGGGCCAAGGACTCCCTAATTATGCTTTAATTGTGCATCTCTGTCTCTCCAGCTGCCTCATGGGTAAAATACAGACTAGGGCTCCATTGATCAGACTAAAACACACTGGACAGGACACCGAAAGATGCACGCAAAAGAGGGTGAGAGAGAGAGAGAGAGAGAGCGAGAGCCATAGGACCGAGAGAACAAAATCAAAAAGATAGATGGGGGAGGAGGAGAAGGAGAAAGAGAAATGGGGGGCAGAAAGGAGGGGTGGGGGGTATGATCGTGGCAAGTTGCGGTCGCCAGCTACCCCTTCCCTCTGATTGAGCAATACAGGGTTACTTCTAATATGTGGGAAAGAAATTATCCCAATAGTAACAGTAACAGTAACAGTAACAGTAACAGTAACAGTATTAGTATTAGTATTGGTAATGGCAATGGTAACAGTAATAGTAACAGTAATAGTAACAGTATTAGTATTAGTAATGGTAATGGTAATGGTAATAGTAACAGTAACAGTAACAGTAATAGTAATAGTATTAGTAATAGTAATATTAATAGTAACTGTAACAGTATTAGTATTAGTATTAGTAATGGTAATGGTAATGGTAATAGTAACAGTAACAGTAACAGTAACAGTATTAGTAATAGTAACAGTAACAGTAACAGTAACAGTAACAGTATTAGTAATAGTAATAGTAACAGTAACAGTACTGCACACTGCCATGTTTTTGTTGACATCATAATAGACCCATAATGCCGTGCAGATGGTGAAATCCCATAGTTACATGCCGTAGCAACCTGTTTCTGCCGTTCATCTCAACGGGGCTTACCCAGGTTATTAGGAGTTATGATGTTTACACACATCAATCCAACAGCAGATTGCTTGAGTAACCGGGTTAAGAATGTAAACCTAGCCAGTGAGTCACTTGAGTTAATGTGTGTGTGTGTGTGTGTTCTTCCCATGCACCACTTAACGGGACTCTTAAATCCCGAGCGCTGCTTAAAAGCATAGCTCTTCGTTTACTCACACATTCTTGTGCGTTGGCTTGTCTGGCTAGAGGGGGATTTAGTTTTGGGCCACTTCCTCAGAACATGAGACCGGGCTCGCCAAGATACTGTTGGTTCCCTCGAGAGCTCCTCAGAAATCAACACTTACTACTTAGAGAGAGAGAGAGAGAAGGGTGTGAGATAGAGAGGAAGAGAGATGATTGAGAGAAATAAAGGCAGATACAAAGTGAGATTTGCGAGAGAGAAAACAGGAAGTGAAAGAGTGAACTGAGAGGAAGTGAGGGCAGTGAGGCGAGGGGGTGGCGTTAGAGACAGATCTCTTCATCAAATGTCAACACGCGACTGACCTTTGACCTCTCTGTGGTTTGTGGGTGACAGTGACTCTCAGTGACTGACCCTGGCAGAATGTCTCTCTCTCTCTCTCTCACACACACACACACACACACACACACACACACACAGACACACTCTCTATGTACTCTCTCTCCTTCCATCCCTCCCTCGATCTGTTCCTCTCAGCTCCACTCTTTCATCTTCCGTTCCGTCTTCATTCCTCTGCCCCGTTATTAAAAGAAACGAGCCTGACAGATGACTACGACTCCCAGAAGTCCACACCCTCCCCACCCTTTCACCGTCTCCTCTCGCAGCAGATTAATTATTGAAGTGAAGATTTTGTAGTCCCGAGATTGACGCTATGATTAATTCATTGCGGGTCCGGGTTGTTCGATAGCAACACGTACAGCAGAATATCAACTTGAGTAGATCTCTCGCTTTTCATGAGCCCTCAGTTTACTGCGTTTGAAGTGTGTGTTGTGTGCTGTAGCTTCCCTAATGCATCCATTATTTATTACACACACACACACACACACACACACACCAGCTTATACACGTCCAGTTGCAGCGTTCTCCATTATAGTACTGTAGCTTACAGTAAATATGGCCTCATTCCCGTAACCCACTCTTCTTTTACCGGCATATCAGCTAATTTTGCCTGAGTATTTTCTGGTAAGCGCTATCCTTCATGTGAGCCTGCCAAAGTGCATGTGAGGGTTGGATATCTTGTTGCATGGAGTGTGCAGTTTGCTGTCCAAAGGCTCATGGCTTGCTTTATTGATTTGATAGCCCACGATTGTAAAAATTGATTTGGTGATTTGACCCCCGGTCGGTTAAACAACGCCGTCCCACTCTTTTGCAGTGCTCCTGTGGATAACCTGGCAGTCACCGGAGTGGGCGGGGCCTCCGTGCGTTACTGTACCACAGGATTTACGACACTGTACATGCTGCAGTGACTTCATTAGCAGAAATGGAGCTCCCTCCCTTCCTCCCTCCCATTCTCTCTCCTTCCCCTCCCTCTCGTTCCCTCCTTCTTCCCTCTCTTCTCTGCGATCCAATCGTCCTGTCACACTGTCCCTCGATAGCTGGATGTTCAGAGACACTCGCTATGGCGTTCCCTATCCCCACAGGGGCCATTGGGTGTCCGTGCCGGGACCCAGTAGCTCATTGTCCCGTTGATAGCCGGGTACACGGTGTGCATCCTAATGGCGCCGCTGAATGGGGAGCGCCAACGCTGCTAGCCAGGAGGGTCAACGGGGGGCCTTCTAGCTTCCCACAGTGTCCCGCACCATGTTACTGCTGTTGGTTCACCTTTCAAATCGCCGAGTTTACACGTAACTCTGAGGAAAACAAGCAGCTGAAAAGAGCAGCTCACTTCTTCTTTCAGAGGATTTGTGGCCTTCTTTATCTCGAGTCAGGTGTAAGCCTTTGTGTGTGTGTGTGTGTGTGTGTGGTCCGTGTGATGATCCTCTCCATCTTTAGAGGCTTAGGACCGTGTATCTGTTTCCCATCCCTGTGTGAATGTGTGTGTGTGTGTGTGTGTATACGTGTTTCCAATGAGGGAGGCGTGGGGTAATCATAGACCACGGCCTGTTGCTGCCTGTCTGTCTGTCTGTCTGTCTGTCTGTCTATCCACCAGTGTGTATACAATGTGTGTGTGTGTGTGATTAGCGATGAGTGAAGAGTGTTATCAGCCCTAAGGCATCGCAGGAAACTGGCGCTCCCCCAGTCCTGATAAAGTCCTGCGTGGACGCCGCTCGGCTGTCCCGCTCCTCCTAACACCGTCTAAACAACGGGAAGCCCTGAGGGTGTTCAGCAAACACACACCGGCTTCCAGTCTAATAACAAGGAGACCAGTTGTCTCTACCTTTTTATTAGTTGATTCAACTCCCAGCCTGCCTTTCCTCTCTCATCGACCCTTCCTGTCCTGCTGCAAAGGACAATGTTTGTGCATTGAGCTGGTGGAACATTACTATTACTATCACTGTGACATCCCCATACTCTTATCATACCAGTGCTGTATTGTCAATAGGGTTGTATGAGAAATACTTTTAACATTACTTTTAAAAGTAGCGCTAACTGTGTCCAACTATGTCCAACTATTGAATGCCACCTGAGTTTTCTCTAGTTTCTTTTTTGCCTCAGTGAACTTTTGTCTGCTCTCCGTCTCTCACCATCCATGCACTGTTCCAAGAGCTTTTTTTTTTCTGAACTTGTCTTTCTCCGAAGCCTATCGCTCGGTACCACCTCAGGGCTCACAGCTCACACCGTGTGAATACAACTTGTTTCCTGTTTGTGGTTTACTCTTTATTTCTTGTCCGATCTTTATTTGCCGTGCAGCTCATGCAGCTTGACTTCTGTCTCTGTGTCTTCTGACCTGTGCACGATGATAAAGAAATCATTTTAGACAGACTCTGAACCGCCGCTATGGACCAGCTTTATGTCCACAATACCAAACTGGTATGGGGGTCGTAGGGTGAAATGAAATGCTTGAGTAAATCCCTACAGCCATTGCTATCAATCCCTGTGGTTTCATAGTTGAGAAAATAACCTCTCTCTCTCTCTCTCTCTCTCTCTCTCTCTCTCTCTCTCTCTCTCTCTCCCTAAAGTGTGCAGTGGGTCTGTGATCGTGAAGGTGACTCCTATGGTGGAGGTGATAAAAGGAGAATCCACCAGTCTTCCCTGCACCCACAACATCCCCCCCTCCTCCAGCAACACCATTGTCGAATGGTTCATTGTAAGTCAATGTTGATTTTCTTCTTCTTTATTAAAAAAATAAAATATTGATTTCGAAAAAACTTGTCGTATCCATCGTATTGAGATAGAATTAAAAACAAATGATGTTATTAAGACAGAACTGGCCCGGTCCCAGTCCCGGTCCCGGTCCTGGTCCCCAGCTCCTCTGTTTTCTCCCTTTGGGACATTTTGTCCAGAAGACTTTGTGATACTTACGTCAGACTGAATGTTTACATTTGTGCTTACTCCCCCATGTGGGTGTATCGTCACATACTGGACAGCTTCTGGTTGGGAAACTGGGGAAGGAATTTGACTTCTGGGAGTTATTTTCCTCCTCCAGTGGTTTCCCATGCTCCCTTGCTACCTTCCAAACCAGATCTACGTTGTCTCGCTCTCCTCCTTCAATCCCTTCTTTCCTTCCCTTCTCTCCTCTCCCTTCATCCACCCACTCTCACCTTTCTCCCACCCTCTTTCCCTATCCCCCCCCCCCCACTCACCCATCCAAGGAGGAGCAGGACACCAGGAAGCGCGTGGCGTTCCGCTCCCAGGGCGGTGACGGGAAGAGCGACGAGGGCACCCTTCTGTCTGGGCGGGTCACCATGGGCGAGGACTTCACCCTGACCGTCTCCCCCGTCCAGCTCTCGGACGAGCTCTCCTTCATCTGCCAGGTCACCGCCGGCCCTGCCGGGGTGGGAGAGGCCACCACCATGCTTAAAGTCTTCTGTGAGTCAAGCCAATCCCATTCTGCGTTTTTTTACGTGACCCCACCGTGACCTTTTAAACGCCTCTCCCTCTCGCTTTCCAATCAGTTGTTGATGCGTGGGATTTACGACTTTGTTTGCTACTGTCTGTCGCTGAAGGTTTACGGCCTCAATCAGTGTGTTTTCATGCATACTTTCATTTAGGGACGGCTTAATTGTATCTAAAGCATGTAATGCATTTTGCTGATTGCATTTAGCACATGCTTGAAGTAACGCCACGCAAAACCTATCCAGAGAAATAAAGCATCACAAGGTATCAGTTGTCACAATTTCCCACATCTGTCAAGAATAAAGCTGATTTTTCATCATCGTATGGCCTCATGAGGCTTTTCCACAGCGCGGGGGTTACCAGTTCCCTTTGATAAGTTCCCCAGAGGTCAATTAACCACAATCTAATCATTCTTGACACAATTGATAAATAGTTCAATCACACCTGTCATGTCTCATAGATCTCATCTTAATGACCGGGCTGAGGTCTGACCCTGGCGCAGGCCGCTATGTCCTTGCCCCTCCCACAGAAACGCACATCAATCATACGTTTAGCGTCTCGGTACTCACACCGAAATGAAGAGGAGCCATTTCCGTTTTGGATTGGACTGATCAATCACTCTTAAGAGGGAGAGAGAGTGGTGTTGGAGAACAGTGAAACAACCCATCCCTTAATTAAGCTGCTATTTGAAAGGGGGCTTGTAAGTCATTCATTAACATCTATGCACTTAAATGACACTGGAGTCTGAAGGAATCTCTCTGGTGGTTGAAGAAGCTATTATTTATGAGTGAGCAGTCTATTGTGAAGAGTGCCATCGGAGACAATAGCTCCATGAAGTGTTGTTTCACAAAAGCCTTTTAGGATGGAGTTAATGGTCGGAGTCCTAAGAATAAAGCCTGTGTGTGTGGGAATGAATGTGTGTGTGTGTGTGTGTGTGTGTGTCTGTCCCGTCTTAACTTAATGGGCCTGAGTTATGACGTCTCCCGGGGATTGAGTTGTAACAGTGATAGCCTGGTCTCTCTCCAGGGAGGCCTACAGTAGAGCGGTACCACGCTGCTAGAGAGTGAAAACAGCGACATCCTGCCTTCACGCTGCAGGAAGGGAGGGGTTGGGAGACGGGGCTTTTCCATTGTCTACCTCAGGGTTTCTGCTCGCGTTCGTCTCATTTTTTAAACTGAATCGCCTTTATTGGGATGAACTACTATTTCATTGTGTCCTCATTGTGAAACTAAATAAGTGTGCTTACAACTTGCACATGGCTGCCTGCGTTATATTTGGCAAAGGGAACAGCTATAAAAGAAGGATACAACAGTCTTGGGACCAATGGAACAAAGGAGAAACCTTAAAAACAGAATCAATAACGTGAGAGAGAGAGAGAGAGAGAGAGAGAGAGAGAGAGAGGGAGGTACCAGTGATAGTAAACGTCTGCTGTTTATTTTTATAAGCAGGCAACAGCTGCGGGTTCTGATAGCATGACCTTGCATGTGAGCGAGAGAGCAAGGGAATGAAGGAGAGAAACGGAGGGACTATTCACACCTGTGGTTGTGTGTGTGTGTGTGTGTGTGTGTGTGTGTGTGTGTGTGTGTGTGTGGGAGGGAGAAGGAGGAGTGTTTTCCTTGTGATTTGACCCTTATCAGCACGTCAGCCAGGTCATGGTGAAATAATAGGAAGCACAATATTTACTGCGCACCTCAATTAGCGAGGTCAACAAGCATGTGAGCTGGAATACATATATGGTAGTGTGTGTGTGTGTGTGTGTGTGTGTGTGTGTGTTTCTCAGGGTTACTGCTATGGGAGTTGTTATGCTGTCCTTCCAGTGAGTCATAATGATATAATGTCTTTTTCAGATGCTCCCGAGAAGCCAGTACTCACCAGGCCGTCCAGCCAGGCCATCTCTGTGGGGCAGACCACCAGCTCTGAGGTGTGTGTGTGTGTGTGTGTGTGTGTGTGTGTGTGTGCAGTGTTTGGCATGTTTCCTGAATCTGGCTGAACACCTAGTTAGGATGCTTGCCTCTAACCTTTTTCAGTCACTGATGTTTCTCCTCTGTGTGTCAGATCGGTACCTGTGTGACGAATAATGGACACCCCCAGCCCAGAATCATCTGGTTCAAAGATGAGCAGCCCCTACCTGAGGTCAAGGACAGGAAAGAGAGTAAGCATCCACACCGGTCACCAGACAAATCCTGCTAGTATTTGAAACCGACCACCCATCCAACCATCATTTGGAGCTCTTGTTCTCTTCTAAAAATTGAATGTTGGGATGTAGTTGCTACTGTGGACAAAATAATCATCCTTCCTCAAAGTACTCTCCATTATCTACTCTAAAAAATAAGTCATTATCTGAATTTCATCATTCAGTATCACTAAATCATAAATGGATCCAGTCTGTAAACGTTTTATCATTTTGTCAGCCAAGATGATAGTCAAACTACTCTTCTTTAATAAGTACAATGATGAGTAGGTGTCACTTTGGTTTTCAAATCTTGCTTTAGAGCGTAACCCTTTGCGTGCCCTGTCTGCAGTCAGTCACTCATTCAATCAATTGATCTTCACTCAGTTGGTAAATCAATTGAACCCACTTCAGCTTAACTAATTTTCCCTTCCATCCCCCCTCCTCCTCCTCCTCCTCCCGTTCTCCCCCAGAGACCTACATGATTCCATCGGTGGTGAAAGAGGCCTCAGGTCTGTTCACCATTCAGAGCACCCTGTACATGCAGCCCACCAAGGAGGACAAGGACTCTGTGTTCCAGTGCACCGTGGAGTACAGCATGCCATTGAGCCAGATCAAAAAAAAGAAGTCCGACACCATCACCCTCAACCTCAACTGTGAGTCTGGGGGAATGTACTGTATCTGATGAATCTTCTGAAAATCTGAAAATAAATCTGATAATAAATCTGTATCCTTCAGCCCCTCTCTCTACCTCTGCCTCTTTTCTCTTCTGATTTTGTATCAAGCTTCGAACTAGCTAGTTATTCTCTTCTTCTCCTTCTGTGTTTTTTTGTCCCTTGTCCATTCTTGTCCAACTAGATCCCTCAGAGAAGCTGAACTTTTACCTGCTCAACACTGAACCAGTCAAAGAGGGCGATACGGTCACCATCAAGTGTGATACGGATGGAAACCCTCAGCCTGAGTTCGACTTCATGAAAGATGTATGTGTGTGTGTGTGTGTGTGTGTGTGTGTGTGTGTGTGTGTGTATGTGTGAGAGAGAACCACTGGTAGAATTTTGACAAAACTAGGACAGATGATGCATTTTGGGACTTTAAAAAAAATGACACTGGGTGGCCTGGTGGGGACGCTCTGATTCAAATTCTATCCGATTTTGATGATGCATCTTGTTTCTGATTGGCTCAAGGGGTGCCTGCAGCATTCTTGTGATGCTGCCTAAGGTTGTAACCACAGAACTGGAATGATCGGACTCTAAACCAGAGCAGCACTCTTGAATGGTCATTTGACTGGCACACCTCAGGATGACTGCCACGGAATGTTTGAGATGCTGTTGTCATGGAGATCATCATTGGTTGGAGCGCAGGAGACATCATCATGGGTTACTATGGCGATGGCGTCATTTAGCTTAACATTCTGATGGCAGCGAGATGCTGAACATTCCAACTTTCTGTACTTCATGCACTCTCCACAATGCTTGTTTCCATGGCGACAGCATCAAAATTCTATGGCAGCTATTTTGAAGTGCACCAAAAGAGATTACCTTCATCCAAGAAATTTGATTGATTCTATTTCTATGGGTTAATAGAATTGTATGGCCTACCTCTATTTTTACTGCTTCTTCAAAGATAATACGTTCTTTTTCTCCCCACCCTTATCCCCCTCTCTCTGTGTCTCCCCCCTCTGTTTCGCCGGTCCAGGGGAATGTCATTGTTGGTCAGGGTAGTGTCCTGACTCTGAAATCTGTCAAGCGTTCGGACGCTGGTGTGTATAAGTGCAAAGCCACTGACTTTGATAACCTGGAGGCTGACCTGAGCGGAGAGGTCCCCCTCACTGTCAACTGTGAGTGGGACACAAAACACACTAACATACACACACACATACACAAGCTGGCACACGGGCTGCATGTATTCTCTTTCTCACACACATGCACACGTACAGACACATACTGTACGACACAATTTACCTCCTGCTACACTTTAGCCCTTGCCGTACGTCACGCTTTTCATCTGTAAATCATAGAAATAAAAAGATTAGAATTGAATGGAATGGGCTTTAATGGAATCCTTTCAGCTAAGAGATATCCAATTCAATTACTCACAGTTCATCTGTTTCTTTAATGTATCCCAGCCACACTCTCTTTTGATTTTATCACACACATTTAGGGGGTTTAGTCTAGAAATAGCATGGAATGGCATCAAAATGGCTTTACCTTCAGGCTAAGTGGATTAGCTTCATCAGTGGTTCTGTACAGTATCGTCAAAAAAAAAAAGCTTTTCCGCTTTTAACTGGCACATTTTTCTTTAAATTTAGAAACACGGTTCTTAGGTTTTGTTGCGGCAAACTGAGATTAGGACCTTTCAGGTTTTCGTCTGTCTTTCCAGCTCTCTCTCCTCTCTCATTCTTTCTTCTCTGGTTCACACTCTCTCAGACATTGACCCAATGAATGTGAAACCTGCTGGTCCTGTGTTCGCCACACTTGGAACGATGGTGGAGATGCAGTGCAAGACCAAGGCCTCCGACGCACATACCGTTCAATGGAAGAAGGTATGCTCCGTCTCTCTCTGAGACTCTTTTACTCTTCAATCCTTCCAACTCTTTTACATTATATCACTTGCTGGATTTGGAGCATTATTCCCAATATTTCAGTCCTTCCTGGGGCTCGGTATGGTTTACGTTTTTCGGGTACAGATAGTTCAAATCTGATGCAGGTTCTGAAGCAATACGTTTTCCGACACCTTTTTTATTGGATAAGAGATGAATAAGATGTGATGCAGTAACTGATTTTCTGTTATTCTAAATGAAAATACCAATAAACTAGAAGGTTTGATTTTTTCATTTGACCTTTCAAAATTGACACCAGAAGTTAGTATGCTGCCAATAGGTATTGCTATTGATATTCAATCCTGCTCTTCTACTTGATGTGCAGTGTGTTCCTCTGGTATAGCCTCTGTATCTATTGTTGTGTCTCCTGGGTGTGACAGAAACACAGTTTGCTGGCTTTCTGGGTGAGGAATGTGTTTGTTGTTAGAGAGACGAATTCCTATGAGAAAAGCTGAGAAGAATTGTATATTTCGTAGAAAGAGACAGGTGCATTATGGAGGACTGACTTTGATCTGTTATCACTGTGTTTTGGAACACTGTGTGTGTGAATGTTTGTCTTTTTCTTTCCCAGCATGACAACAGACCCTCAAACTAGAAATACATAGTGTTGTTCCGCTGTTGTCGCATTTACACAAGGACTTGTATCACCGAGTAAAGTGAGTGGAATAGAGGGGTAATAGTGCAAGTCTAATCTGTTTAGTTTGCGTGTGTGTGTGTGTGTGTGTGTGTGTGTGTGTGTGTGTGTGTGTGTGTGTGTTCCTCCAGGGCTCTGAGGTCCTCTCTCAAACTGGCAGCCTGTCGATAAAGGAGGTTTCCTATGATAATGCTGGAGAGTACATGTGTGTTGGAGCTGTGCCATCTGTGCCACAACTGACAGCCCGGGCTAACATCAACCTCACCGTCACAGGTAACGCACACACACACACACACACACACACACATAGTGGTGTTTGGATAAGAATTTGCGGAGACGTTTCATCATATCAGTGTAAGACAATGCAGCAGAGTGACACCTTAAGATTCCCCGGAAGCAACTGTGGCCAAAAGATGTTTTATCCAAAGCCAGATGCCCGACAGGAAGCAGCAGCCTCTCAGGCAGCCTACCGGGCAGCCAAGTAATAATAGATAGTAGCCTTCTTCTACCTGGCAGCTAGCTACTCTGGCTTCCTGGGAGGCTCAAGGTGTCATTCTGCTGCCTGCTTATCCTGTTTAAAAGCCTGCAGCTAGTTTCAGTTTGCTGCCAATTCTACTTTTTAGAAGTCTCCTCCATTTCTAATGTTTTAGCAGTGAGTGCTCTCATGTATGATCACCATAGTTAGGGATACAACTGAAGATGATCTAATGATGGAAACCTTGGTCTCATTCACGTGAGCACTATTTTTACTGAAGCACGTTGTGGTCAAGTATAAATAAATGCCATGTAAGAAATGTTCTCTCCTTGTTTTTGGGTGCCGGTTCCTCTTGCCCGCTGGTTAAGAAGACATCATGTCAGCACTTCTTTAAAGCTTTAGCTACTAGGTTAGCTAGCTAGCAGGTTAGCCGCTTGCTGCGACATGCCTTCAAATCAAATCAAGGTTAGCTTCATTCACATCAACTGATGAGGTCGATGCAGTCGGTAAAAGGAGAGATTTGTGTCTCTCCAAAGTTGATTTTTTTTTTTTCATTTGCAAGTTTGGAGAAGTTTGTGGAGTTTTTATAGATTTTATAAGCAAGCAAGAACAAAGGTCCCTCGGGTCACTCCCACATTTATGCTTATGCAACATTTCCCTACTTCATTTACAGCCTGATGCTTTAGGAAGCATGGACGTGCCAGGCCTACTAGTTAGGAGGTGTGCAGGGAACAGGGCTTCATACTATAATAAGGAAACTAACATAACCTAAAACACACACACACACACACACACACAAGCTAATAACAGTAGGCTGTGCTTTGCTGGGTATTGTTTTGCTCTGAGGAAGAATTTAAATTGTTATAATTGGAGTTGCAGTTGGAGGAAGCACCCGGGAGAGGGTGTCGCTTCCTACGCCGTTGATTACCTAGTCTGAGCGTGGGATGGAACCTTGATTAGTGTGTGTGTGTGTGTGTGTGTGTGGTGTGTGTTATAATAAAACACACTCTCTCCACCCCCCCCCTCTTTTTCCAGGAAAGCCAATGATTGAGACTCCAGTTCAAGGAGAGGTGGGGAAGGAAGGAGACATGGTGACTCTGAAGTGCTCTGCCCACGGCCACCCCGCCCCTCAGTTCACCTGGAAGCCCTCAGGAAAAGAGGTAAAAAAGAACGATAAAAACAGGTTGTGAGGTCGTATTTGATCAAATCATCATCAAAATATAGATAAACATATAAAACAGATGTAATGAACACGAATCCCTAGCACGGTTTGTACAAATGAAGTATATATAGAAACATAAGAAACAACATTTACCCCAATGCAAGTAAAAAAATACAACTAGCACCATTACAATCCTTTCATCAACATGGGAGGTTTTGGGTGTGATTTCCCATCCAATGTTTAGAAGTCCTTTCTTTAAGACTGGATAGAAGGGGGAGAAACAGCAGCAGCTCACGGGGGCTATGGAAAGAAAATACTTCAGTGTAATATTTCATATTGCCGTGATATCGCTGGAAAACATTCACATGCAGCAGCTTCAAAGACGCTTTCAACATGAATTAAAGCTGAAATAAAGAGAGAATATGAGAAGAGAATATGGATGATTCCTGTGTGCTGGGTTATTGCAACAGCAAAGAAGAAAAAATGTTTCTACACCAGAACATGTTCTAGGTAGAATGTATGAATGGGGAGAAAGAGTGAGTGCAGAATATGAAAACGTGAAAATATTTAAAAAATCTGAAATATTTGCCATATACGATGTGAGAACATACCGAATTCAAGTCCTCTTTCCCCTTCTCCCCCATCCCGCCCTACCACCCTACCTGTTTCCCATCCCTCCCTCCCTCTCTCCCCTGCCCCTCCCTCCCTCCCTCCCTCGCTCCTCCCAGTCGGTGTCAGTGGAAGGTAACAAGGCGGTGAGCAGCGTGACCTTGGAGGCCACGGCCGAGGTCATGACTGGCGGCGTGACCTGCGAGGTCTCCAACGAGCACGGAGCAGATAGCAAGACCTTCGCAGTAGCTATCAAAAGAGGTTGGTGTCAGGCCATGATGATGATGATGATGATGATGATGATGATGATGATGATACTGTATCTCTTACTCTCCCACCACTCCCTCCTTCCCTCTGCAGAGGGCTTTGATGTCCAATATAATACTGGTAGATGTTTGTCAGTGAATCTGCCTCGGATTTTATCCTCTGCTTAGACAAGCACTCTCTCTTTCTTTCTTTCTTTCTTTCTTTCTTCTTTCTTTCTCTCTTTCTCTCTTTCTTTCTCTCTTTCTTTCTTTCTCTCTTTCTTTCTCTCTCTGCCACCACCTAATCCCGGTCTTCTCTCTCTTTGTGTCTCTTACAGCAGCTGACAGCGCCGCCGACAGAGGTAGAGCCTTCTCCCTCCTCCTCCTCCTCTCCTCCCTCCTTCTCTCAGGACTCTTTGTTGTACAGACCCTGTAATTTAGACCCCCCCCCCCACTCCCCCCCCTTCCTCTGGCCCCCCCAATACACACACACACACACACACACACACACACACACACCCACCCTTCACTGTACTGTAACCTTGTATATTTTCCCTCTTGCTACCGAACACTGTGGATATTGTATATTGTTCTTCTTCTTCTCTTGTTTGTCACCTTTGTATGATGTCTGTCCTATATTTTGTGGATGCTACTTCAACTTTTTCTGGCCCCTCGGGGACAATAAAGGATTCTATTCTATTCTATTCCTTCTTCTCCTCTCTCCGTTTTTCTGTGCTCCATGTCTCTTCTTCCTTTCCGACTGCGTTCTTGTCTCTTGCTGTTCCTTCTCGTACTTTTTGAATTGCCTGGGCGCCATGCTAGGTTTACGCAACCGTAGCATTTCCGTGTGTGTGTGTGTGTGTGTGTCTAGTGGTGTGTGTAGTGGGTAAGGTGTAGCTTGTGTGTGTTGTGGTGTGTGCTGTTGCTTTGCTATGCCATGGGACTGAGGAACTCTCTTTCTTTCAAAGTGCTGCTCTCTGGGAACCCTGTGCTTAAGTCAGGTCTGTATTGCTAACCCTATTGAAATGTACATGTGTCTGTCTAACACTGTAAGTCCCTGTGTGTGTGTGTGTGTGTGTGTGTGTGTGTGTGTGGGCACATGTTATTGTATGTGTGTATGAGAGCCAGTGTGTGTGTGTGTGTGTACTTGTATTATTATAGTTGTGAGGACCGATTTGAAATGTAGAAAGGAAGAAGAGTTTTGGTATCAGATATCGGCCTGTCAGTGTCGTCCACTGCGGATGTTTCCACAGCTACATAAAAACTGTAAACCAATGAAATGATTTTAATTAATCATTAATCATTTTATTCCCCATTGAACTGTTCAATTATATTTTTGTGGTTGGAGTTTCTCCTGCTTTGCCCTTAAAGGTTTAACCCCAGCCACCCCGGCTACCCCAGGTTTCAAAACGTACACACGCAAAATCATCTATTACATCACCGACTATGACATTATGACATCATTTGATTCCAACTCCGTACCCACCAATCACACCTTTGATTTGACCTTTGTAGAGTATTTTTGTAATAGGCAGTAATGTATCCCAGATTTCTCTACCATTGGATCGCATTAGTTTGCGTTTCAGTGGAGAGTTTCAGTGTCTCATGATGGTTCAGAGGCTTCTCCACCCTGCCGACAATACAGTTCTGTAGTTTTTTAGCATGAAAAAGGTTAAAGATATTGAACATTGGCTCAAAATATCAGCAGCTTCAGCCTTCAGAAACCCATACTGGTCATTTGAAGGTTTGGTGCTGTTCCTGGTTAACAGGGACTGAAGGGAGTGTGAGGTCCCCATGAGTATAGTAATACAGGTGTAGGTGTGTGGGTGTGTCCTGTGCAGTATGTGTGTATTGGCCCCGTTCTTGGGTCCCATCACATTTCAGCCATTGCAACCAAAAGTTATACTAACCCCACATTCCACTCCCTACCCCTGCCCCTTCTCCTCTCCACCCACCCATCCATCCACCCACCCACCCACCCATTGTCTTCCCCCGGACCACACCCATCCCCAACCGACCCCCTTGATTCCCACCTCACCTCCCATTTTGATCCTCACCTCCCGCCACCTCAATTCTCCCTCCCCTGGAATCAACCAATACCCCCACCCCCAAATCAAACACCTCTTCTTCCCCCACCTCCCATGGATGCCTCCCCTTCTCCCCAATCCACCCACCACCTTTCCTCTCTCCTTCCTCCTTGCCCTGCTTCCATACCTCCCCTCCATCCCATCATCGATCATCCCTGCACCTCCCTCCCGACCTTCCTCCATGTCTTCCTCCATCATCCCACCAACCCCTCCACCCCACCGTCCATCCCTCCCTCCCATGTGTCCCTCCATTGAGGCGGTGTAGCCGACAAGCAGCAGGGAGGCTCCAGCGGGGTGGTGATCGCCGTGGTGGTGTGTGTTCTGCTGCTCCTGCTGCTGGTGGCCCTCCTCTACTTCCTGAACAAGAAAGGCAAGCTCCCCTGCAGCAAGAAGGACAAGAAAGAAGTGTGAGTAGATCAGAGGGAAGGAGGGAGAAAGAGAGGGAAGGGGATTGAAGCCATTGTGCTGTTGTCAGTGATCATCTTGGAGTAGTGAATCGTCATGAAAACCACATCCGGTGTGCTCTGTGTGCGGTGAGGCTGAGCTTTTACACAAATCAAATCAAAGCACTCCGCATGGGGAGGATGAAACATTTCTCTGTCTGTGTCTTGTGTCAAAATGTCAAAATGAAATTGTGTCAAGTGTGCAGAAGTCAAAATAACCAGCAGAACATTTCAACCACCACGGCCTTCATCACCGCGCAACCAAAGCAAAAGCTCAGCCTCAACACACTCTTTATTCACAGTGGCTTCTTTTTCTGCCTCTTCCACCGACTCATTACCACCTCTCTCTTCTCTTCTCTCTTTCTCTTCTCTCTTTCTCGTTCTCTCTTTTGATTCCTGCAGGTCCAGTGGGGAGGTGAACAATGACATTGTGGTGGAGATGAAGACAGAGAAGGCCAACGAAGAGGCCGGCCTCCTCAACAAGAGACCAGGAACAGAACAGGTCAGGCAGACAGACAGATAGGTGTCACTAGGGTGGGATAAAGGGGTCAAGGGTCATGGACCTGGGTTTGGTCAGTATGGGCCGCTGACCAGGTAGGGGGCTTGCACAGCTGGGTCTACATTAAACCTTCATGCTAGACTAGCCTGACTAGGCTCTATTCTGCAAATGAAAATGTGGATGAACTGAGTTTACCTTCTTCTGCATCCCTGAATGTGACTCATAAAGGCATAAAATCATAGGGGAGCCAAGAGCACAGACAAAAAACTATCCTACTACCAATAGGGATCAGAGTGGCTACCCTGGTTGATGTAATGGCCCAGGGGCAGATCACTAGTGAGGAGCAGGGGAAGCTGAGGACTCTGCAGCCACTAAGGACAGTGCAGACATCCCTGATCCCTCTGAGCTGTCAGACTGGCCTCCCCCACTGAAACAATGGACTCATTGTCTCAGGTGATGTGTGAGTTTGGGCCCATATCCCAGAATAGGTGTTTTTCTAAACCGTATACTGCTGTCATTTATTATCCAATGGAGAAGGAGTTGAACTTGACAGGTTAATGTGTTCATGTCAACCATTTGGAGCGTGCAAGCATGTAACACTGTCTTAGTCACTGGACCAGATAACTAGCAATTCATTTCAATTGAATTAATTCAGTCAGCCAAGGAACGTTATCTGTTATCCTTGTCACTTTGGGGAGGTGGTGTCACATTGTTTGGATGCTGGAATGAAACTCAAAGTATAGAAAATTCATAAATATGGTGGCTATTAACATTGCAGGCAGCCATCAATATTAATATTGTGATACTTATGTTCCTCTGTTTTGTGTTTTCTCTCTCTCTCTCTCTCTCTCTCTCTCTCTCTCTCTCTCTCTCTGGCAGTGATGAACCGAGACAACGAAAGTAAACGACAGAGGGATGAAGGGAAGGAAGACAACAGTCACGACGACGGCAGGACCTGGTTTTATTTACAGTAGAGGGGTGAATCAAGACTGAGGGAGACAACGGGAGGCGGAGTACATTGTATGGGCATATATGGATGGGGGGAGGGGGGGGTGAAAATGGAAATGGGTGTGATTCTGATGGGAGCAAGGGGGGGGTCTGTATGGCATGAGGTGCGCTTGTTTTGCAACCTAGGAGTAGCGGCTACCCCAGGTTGCAAAACGTACACACGCAAAATCATCTATTACATCACCGACGATGACATTATGACATCATTTGATTCCGACCTTTGATTGACTCCTTTGTAGAGTTAGAGCTACACAGCGAGGCGTGGCCGACACTCTCCAGACACGGTGGCAGTATTCTGCTCATCTACCCCAAACCAAACACAACATGCCACTCAGCCGCTGTGCTGTCCTGGAGAGTGTTCACGCCACGACACACTGAATGAATTTAAATGGACGTGTTTCCTGAATTATCACAAGTTGTCATGCTACTTAATTCACCTCATTATCAAGCCATGATTGATTGGTTGCACACAATATTTAATCCCTAAACAAATAGTTTGGCACACATTTCTGTAGCATTTCAGCTAAAAAGAAGCTCTGTGTTTGCTTTGGTGCTGCTTGTTGAATTGTGTTTTTGCCATCTGTGAATGTTTGTATTTTGTCCACATCCCTAATTAGCTCTTAGCAGCAGCCCGTACATGTAATAATGCCAATCCTCTCTAATTCCCTGTCTTTTTAAGTCCAGCTAAAAGTGCCACAGAAGAAGCGAGCTATTGGGTTGTACAAATTTGTTTTCTCCATTCCCAGCATTGTATATTATGTGTTATCACACCAGCTGCTTATTTGTTTTCTTTCTGCTCTCTTGTTTTCTCTGTAAATTTGAAAACTGTATACCCTGTCTGGCATGAGTACTGTGCGTAATGTGGAGCTGAACGTGTCTGTGATTAGTATGTTGCTGGCCTGAGCCCATTATCACCACCATTTCTTACCAAGTCTTTCACAGCCCTCGGTGTTTTTCTCCAGGCTGTAGCCGTTCTCACAAACACAGCACGCGGTGGTTCCGCTCAGAAAGCAAAAATTACTGTCAGCTCTTGCTGGAAAATTGGAGTAATCTGGTGAAATGGGGGAACATTTCTCTCCCCTGTTGACAATCTCAAAACCATAGCCAGCTGTGTTGTCGTTTCCCATGGCACCAAAATGGGGCTTTCAGGGCGATGGCACAGTAGTCACAGATTCACCTGTTAGGAGAAATCACCGGCGCAGATTCACTTCA